>BHFT01033289.1:0-35325 GCA_004320025.1 Laticauda laticaudata
TTCGAACAGATGGCAAGGTTTTTTGTCCGTTTTACATCCTCTTTGCATCCATTGGTTCAGTGTGACATGGGCTTTAGATTAATATCAGAAAACATGGATTGAGGTAATTGAAAAGTTTGTCTGATTAGATTGCAGTGAAAATTTGGGAGAAATAATGCACCCTTTCCTGGATCAGGTGTCCCTGCACTCAAACCTTCAGGCCCACAGTTGGACTACTGCAATTTCTTCTACTCAAGGCTATACTTGAAAAGTATCTGGAAGCTTCAGCTGGTGCAGAATGCAGCTGGATTGGGGCACTTGGGTGGCTCATGTTAAACCGCTGTTATGCAAGCTGCACTGGCTGCCAGTTTGCCCCCTGCTGCAATTCAGGTGGTTGATTACCACCTTTAAAGCCATGCATGAAAAGGGCCCAAGCTACCTGAGAAACCAGATCACCCTAATGGGATTAGCTCACTCTACCCAGGTCAGCAGAAGAATCCCATCAGCCAAGAAATTTCAGCTGGCAAGATCCAGAAGAGCATTTCTGCCATGGTTCCTGCTCACTGGAATATTATGTCCACCAAGATGAGATTCACCCTCTTGGCCTTCCAAAAGGCCTTGCAATTTGGTATTGGTATTTTGGAGGTGCCTAATAGAACAGATTACACCCCACCTTCCTGAGTCCACTTCATTTCCTTCCTTTCCATCCTGATTAGTTTTAATTTAATTTTAAATTTATGATTCTTACTTATTGTTCTAATGTTTCATAGTGCATTTTATTTGAATGCCTGTAAGCTGCCTAGTGTCATCTCTAGCAGGATGAACAGCATGGATGGATGGATGAATAGATGGATGAAAATGATTTAATTACTCTTCAATTCTTTTTTATCCCATTGCACATATTTCCTCAAGGATTTAACAAGCTTTTTTTGTAGATTAAATAAAAACATTTTCCAGGTCATAGTCTTGGTTTATCATTCATATTTCCCTTTTAGTTTTTCAAGCTTCAGCCAGTTTTTTTGCATATCCAGCTCAGTAAAACAGTGCAAGTTTACTCCATTTCTAATGCACTTTTAAGATTAGTGGGTGCTTTTCTTCTAGTGAAGAAGCAAGCCAATAAAGCCAGAAGAAGAAAAAACAGTCTATCACAGATAGCACATGTAAAAATCAGGATAGTGCCCATTTGGGAGTGTTTTGGATGAGAAGAAATAGAGGCAAGATAGGGATTGGGAACAGAGGCACAAATTTCATTTCGATATTGTTTCTGCCTATTGAGGGATGGAAATCATATTATAAAAACTAAGAATTAGAGAAAATCTCCACGCAAACACACATGCACAAAAATATCTCACAAAATGTCTACTTTCCTCAAGCAACAGAATTTTTTCCCTAAAATGATCAATAATAGGCAATTACCTTGCATTATATTTCCTCAAGAGAAAACAAAGTTCAATAAAAAAAAATCCTTAAAAATGTAAAGTATCCTTACATACTTCCTGTGATAGCTGAAATATTCAAAACCAGAAAAGCAAACAACTGGGGGGGGGGGGGGGGGCTTTAAAAAAAANGGGGGGGGGGGGGACTCTAAGCAAAATAAAAACCACAAAAGTAATCAGTTGCCATCAAATGAAATATACAATAGAGCAATTATGGATGGAAAGGAATTTGGACTGAATTCTAAATTGCTACATATATCTCGCTCTTAAGTTAAATGCATGCCATATTAACCCTTGAAGAATGAAACCCTTGTTTCATAGGAATGAAAGTCTCAGCAAAAAATTAAAAATAGTTTCTAGTAATATTTTGTTTAGCATGCAATATTGTCATAGGAGAAGGTGTTTTTTTTCCACAGAATGTTCTTAGAGCTTTCTGTAACTTGAGCTATTGCAAATTGTAAAGAACTATTTAAATCTCTGGTGGAAACTTAATGCAATAACATTTGTTTCTCTCGTCTTCTATAAAGTGAAATTCAGCAGATTTCTACAAAAGTTTAAACAATTTAATCTGCCGCATTCAGTGTCTGAATATTATAAAAACATAAAGAATGGCACAAACAAAGGCCAGGAACCTTTCTGTCATACATTTTCATAATGCCCAAAAAGAACCGATGAAAGATGACATAATTCACAGCTCTGAATATCCTTAAATATCCTGAAAACTTAAGACCTAGGATATTAAAAATACAATCTTAATCTATTGATATATTTTGCATTAGCTCATTAATGAAGCTAATTAAGGGAGAGAGTGCTGGGAGTAAATAGGCCCTTGTGGCTGACATGAATAATTATGAGTCAGTCAGAAGGTCTGCAAAGCACAAAAATATTTTTTTCAAAAAAATTGCTGAAATTTTACTGGAGAAAAACAAGATGTCACAATGAATGTTGAAATCTTTCCAGACTCAGTGAAATTTTGGCTGTTTTGAATTATCATAGTTTAGTGACATTTTCACCTGAGATTACTATATGTTATAATGTTTAAAGTACTGGCAAGATTGTCAGGTCCTTCCTGCTAGAAAATTCAAAATATTCTCAAAGATCCATCTCATTCTGGGTACTCTTTTTTTGAACTATTACCATCTGGCAGATGGTACAGGATAATAAAAACAGGAACAAATAGGCTGAAAAACAGCTTCTATCCCAGGGCAGTAACTCTATTGAATTCTATTGTATAGTGCAATATTAATGTAACATCAGGGGTTTCAATTCAATATATAGAATGTGAAGGATGTATGTTTATTTTCATAGTCATAATGTACACTGAAGATGGTATTTAATTTCATTGTACGAAGTGCAATGACAATAAAGTAAAGTAAGCCCCTGTCACACTGCACCAACGGATGGAAAGAGGATGTAAAATGTTATAAAAAGTTTGCCATCCGTTAGTTAACGCGATGCTTCCGTTCTGTCCTCACTGCCTCCATTTTGCTTCCTCTCTATCCATCCAGCATCCGTCTATTGACATTTCATCCGCTCAAAAGGTAGTTGAGCTGCTCAAAACTTTGTGAACGGAAAATGTATTCCAAACGCGACCGTTCTGCCATCCGCATAGGCATACGAGGGCATATCCTTCTGACCGTTCCTGTCACCGTTGTCATCCGTTATCACGATCCGCTATATCCGCTAGGCATATCCGCTGGTGCATCCGTGCAACTCAATCCGCTCCAGCGGTAAACACAGACGCGGGAGAAGTGGAACGGACGCGAACGACGCGCAGGGGTTAGTAGCACGAACGAGCAAAGATGAAAGCGGATGCAGCTGCAAAGAAAGCATTTAAACAGAAAAAAACCGTTCGCAGATAGGGGACTATCCATTCTCCATCCGCTTTGCCAATCGTAGACCGCTAGGCTTCCGTTCACATTTATCCACTTTCCATCGCCCTTGGTCCTCCCCCCCGTGGGTTCTTTCCGTGTTATCTGCTCTGTTTAGCAATTTTGCCCCTTTTTGAGAGCGGATAACAAACGGATGGAACATTTTTCTCGTCCGCTGTGTCCTTTTTACAAACGTTTTGCATCCGTTGGGCAGTGTGACAGGGCCTGTAAACGAGTGGGTCTCTTTAGACTCAGACTTCTTATCTGTCTTTAAAATTTACAGAAGATTTGGAATGGAAAAGAGAGAGAAGGGGGCAAAGCCAACTCTTATTGTAGATGAAACTATAGTACCTTTAGGGAAAATTGGTACATGGGATTGATGGTGTTGAGGTCATTCATGATGAAATACAGCAGGGAAGCACGAGCTGCTGCTGGACGGTAATGTTCCCTTGCCTCATTAATCTTGGTTTCTGTTATCTTGGACTCCTGGACCTGAAAGGAAGTAACAATAAAACTATGAAGAAGCAAGATAGCCACACCTACTGTAGCTACAGATTTTCTTTGTTTGCATGGAGATGGCATGGTTTTAAATAAATTTGTGCAGATGCAGTGCATGACATATATCTCCTCTCCTGCCTGCTTCTAATGTGTCAAATCCCAGCATTTCCAGACAGAATTAGAACTTTATTGTCATTGTTACAAGTACAGTGAAACTATGGATGCACCCCAGCAACTGTTCGCAATACAATAAAACCAAAGCACTTAAAAATGAAGATAAGAAAAATAGAGTACCCACGGCTCCATTTACAATTTGAGAGCACAACATACATTCAACCATCGCTTCATCTGTAAATTAATTATTGAATTAACTTCCATTAGATTCTCTTCTCTTTCCAAGGTCATTACTTATGCCCACATTAAATTTTCACATTTCTTAAAATGGAGGTGTTACGTAACTTTATCAGCAAGGATGTCTGGGCGTCAGCTACCAAAGCTTGAAAGTACCCTCTGCACAAATAGTTCAGAAACACCTCTCATTTGTGCTGAAGGGCAAACTTGGCAGTGCCCATTCCCATGGCTCTTCAGTGTGGTACAGGTGAAAGATTTCATCAGTTATTTGCAAAGCAAATCGTCGACATCAGATGAGTATTGAATAGATAATTTTCAAAGCCAAATTTTCACTCAGGGAGCAGCCAAGATGCTGAATTTCAGCCAATTTAATACAGACTGTGGAAACTTCAGCAGATTCTGCCACACTGTATAGCCTCCACTTGATTCCTAATTTAATTCAGTAAATGTAATGCGTGTGAATTAACTCAAGTAAAACACTTTGAAATTAAACTTAAATGCTTTAAAACATCTTGTTAGAATTCTGTAGTTGTATGGTCTTTGCATCCAGTGCTACTATTTCTCTTAAATTGCTCATTAAAGGCATCTGAACTAAAACAAAAATGCTCAGTAAATCTTGCCAGAATGTGGTTTTATCGTGATTTCTAGTCTCCAAGCTGCAGAACAAACAAGATGCATTTAACCAATGTATTTACTTTTAAATTTTATTTACAAATTTCCAGAAAATTGACAAAATACCTAAATATACCAATACAAACACATACGCAATTAACAAAACAATATTTGAAAAAATTGAAATAAAAAATATTAATAAAAAAACCTAAACAAACTAAAAATGAGAGAATAAGAAAAAAAATCTACCTTATATATTATCAACAGTCACTAGTAAGTTTTTTTTTTCTTATGCTCAATCATGTCTGATTCTCAGAGACTGCCTGAAAAAGTTCCTGCAGGGTTTTTTTGGTAAGGTTTTCAGAAGTGGTTTACCATTGCTCTCTGCTTAGGGCTGAGAGAAAGTGACTGGCCAAGGTCTCCCTACTGACTTTGTTCCTAAGGCAGGTCTAGAACTCATGGATTCCTGGTTTCTAGCTTAATGCCTTAACCACTAAACAAAACTGGCTATCAATAAATATCAACATTTAAACAATTCATATTCACTCAGTGTCACTTAACATAGATTTTTGTTCCCAGTCACACACCAGACTCAATTTAGCAATTTTACCTTATCTTCAATTTCCGCAGCTGTTTGTTTAGTGACTTCCAAATTCTCCACCAAGGTAGTATCTGCTAAAAAGTTCCCTGAGGCAGACGAGAGACGGGACAGCAAGTTGTCCTCCAAAGTTTTCAAGGTAATTTTATAACCATTCTGCTGCTTTGTGAGATCAGACTGTAAAAAGTTGAGATATGTAATATATGTAGTATATTATATCATTTTCAAAGCAAATCAAAGCAAATCAAAAATCAGGGATCTCTAAACTTGGCAACTTTAACAATTGTGGACTTCAATTCCCAGAATTCCTCAGCCAGCCATGATGCTGGCTGGGGAATTCTGGGAGTTGAGGTCCACAAATTATAAAGTCGAGTTTGGAGATTCCTCTGTTAAACCATCATATGCTAGAAACTCCCTCTTTGGAAAAATGAAATGCGACATGGCACACCTCTCCAAATTTAAATAGATGATGTATTGGGGAATATTTATGCAGCATATAGTGTACTACAATTAAAATTAAGGACTGCAGATACCCTTCATTTTCATTCAAGGGCCCAGCCCAAACTTCCAAAAATCTGTATTAGGGTGATTGTTCCAGAGACAATCCAATCCAGTTTGATGCCTAGATCTGGCAAGAATTCCAGAAAAAGATATTAGGAATAAAACCCACAAAACAGATATAATAAATTCAGTTGATTTTTATTTTTTAATGACCCTGTAATCTCTTGCATCAGGATAGAGTTGGGCAACAGAATGAGCTGAGTGTTTACTGGCCAGATGCTCTTCCTGTCGCCAATGCAGAGTTCGCAGCTGATATTTAGTCATTGTGTCCAGAGAGAGGCCACTATACCATTAACACATTCAGCTGAATGAAAGTGGATAAAATGTATGGTGTTTCAGCTTAACCTAGAATCTTATGCTCAAATTTTCCAGAATCTACAGGGATTTTCTAGGTCCCAAATAAATGTCATAGACTGAGCAGCATTGGAGATGATACAAATTGAAAGACCACAGACCTTTCTGAATTCAAAATATTTCTAATCAGTGTAATGTCAATGTGTACATGCTACCCATGTAGTATGGCTATAATATTATTTATCCTTATTATCTCCTTTACACCTTTCCCTCTTATTGGGATGATGATAGATGATGGTGATTCTGTTACTTTGCATGTACACTGAGAGTTTCTGTATCGGTCATGAATTCCTTGTGTGCCAAATCACACTTTGCCATATAAAGTATTCAATTCAATTCAATTTCTGTTGCAAGAAAATGTGATTGATATAATTAACAGTAGTTTGCTCATTATGATCACTCTGTTTTGAGAAGAGGCCAACAATCACTGAATCTAAACCCCATTTGTTCTATCACAGCATTTCACTCAAAGGATAACTTGGTTTGTTTGCTCCTCTATGTCTCCCCCCCCCCCCCNCCTCTATGTCTCCCCCCCCCCCAGGTGCTTTTGGGGATGGAGGAGGTATCTCTCACTGCAATGTCTTTTCAACAAGAGCTCCAGAAGAAAGAGATTTGGAATAAAAATTTGATGGAGTCTGCAACTGTCAAACATCTCCATGAACATATGTTCTGAATTTCCCTCTTCCTCTTGCTGCTCCTCCACTTCAAGTGCAAGTTTGCCATTCTTACCTAAACTCTAATTTACTAGTCAGGATTGCTATTCTGATATTACAGATGGGAAGGGAAAAGTCTTGGATATGGGAAATGTGGAAACAGGCTTGCCGAAGGCTGGGATTTGTTTAAAACACAAATGTTTCCTTCTTTCCTAGTTTTTGAAAATGTTGTTTAATTAAAAAGAACTTTTCTTATAAAAGCTACTATGATGAAGTAATTCATAACTTTTTTCTTAGGCCATAGATTAACTATAGATCTGTTTGGGATAAAAAAGACAAAGCAAAACTATAAAGCTATTATTTTTCTTACTTCAAAGAAGTAATTAATTTAACTGAAAAGCATTGCTTCTTCAATAGATTTAATGATTCCTTTTCGCAACTGCTTAGCCCAATTTAGTTTTCTTTGCATAGCCAGGTCAGGGTAAGATATATGGGATAAGAAATGTAATATATAACTTCAGAACATTACTTTCTGCAGTACAAAATAACAATATGGTAAACTCAATCTTTTCCAACTTTCTCCACAGCAATACCAATTCTCTGAAATAAAGTTGACAGCAATAAGAATAACAATAACCCAAAGTCCTGTTGTGCTGCTAAAATTAAGACGCCTAAATCCTTAATTTGTTATGCTTTTCTAACTGTACAGGCAGATTCTTTCATTTCCATTAATGATCCATTTCTTTCCAAACTCCTTATTCATTATTGTGAACTCTCCATCCTGCATTTTTAGTCTCTAGGACAGATCAGCAGATGGTTGGCAAATCATTTAGTAGGAAATTTGTCTTTCTGTGCTATATATTAGGAAGCCTGATTGAATTTTAAACCCCTCCCCCACTTCCCAAAACATGGACTTCCTTCTGTGCATCTAGCAAGATATGGGTTTTGTCATGCTCCCGTCAGAGCCTGAATCTGAAGAGGAGGATGAGCTGGATGTAGAGTTAATGGAGATTGAGGGGGCAGCTTTGTTGGCTTTGGAGGAATGTGGAGAGGAGCAGGAGGAGGCAGCTCAGGGCCCCTCAGATTGAGACAGCTTGTTAGCAGGGAGGAACGGGGGCAGGATGACCAAGAGAGGGCAAGCAGTGGACATGAGGAGCGACAGAACTCAGGCAATGAGCAAGGACCATCCCCTCCTGATCCCCAAGCAAAAAGAATGGAGAGAAGGCGGGAACAATGCAGGCCAACCAATGATTCAGGAGGTGAGTGCCCCACCCCTTTTCACAAGGCACACCTGAGAACTGAGATTTAAGGAGGTGCTGTGGGGAGGGGCATTTGTCAGGAACAAATGCTGAATTGGCAGAGTTTGGTGTGCCGTTACTGACATTTAGAATTTGCTTTTTCACACTTATGACCATTGCAATTTTCCCATGGTCACCTGATCAAAATTCAGATGTTTGGCAACTGACTCATACTTATGACAGTTGCAATGTCCCAAAGTCATGTGATCAGCTTTTGTGACCTTTTGACAAGCAAAGTCAATGGGGAATCCAGATTCACTTAACTCTGTTATCAAACTTAATAAATGCAATGACTCATTTAACAAATGTTTCACTTAGCAACATAAATTTTGGGCTCAATTATGGTCATAACTCTAAGACTACCTGTACTGTCCTTTTTCATCTCACAAACATATAGCAATTCCTCCTGATTTCTCTATCACTGTGAATTTGGAGACAGTTGTCCATAAGTCACACAGTTTAATATGAACTTCAAACACTGTAAGCACTAATTACAGAATTTCCCTATTTGTTTATCCAACTTTCTTTTTTTCTTTGATCCATTTATATCATTGCTCACTCACCAAGTTGCTCTAATGAATATACACTCAGCATTGGGTTTTTAAGGCTAATTTTACCAGCTTGTACAGGTTTCTAATTTTTAAAATATGCAAATGATATAATCGTGACTGAAGATTTTGACTTTTCCTAGTGTCGAGACACAAAATGGACCTTATGATTCATTATTTTTTAGCTGACACAATATTCCCTGAGAAGCCAGAGAATGGAGAGAGAGAAAGAGAAATGATTTGCTACATTGAACGGAAAAAATTTATGCCATCTTGAGTTCTTCTCTAGGGGCTGTTGTCTGTGGCAACAGGTTTCTCTAGACTACTGTTTAGTAACTATATTATAACAAGCCACACACAATTTTTTGCAAGGGCTCCTTATGTGTCAATAGCAACATATTGTTTAGCTACAAGAAGAAGGATGACTATTTTCAGTAGAACCAAAAAATCTTGGGAAACATGTCTCAATTTGCTAAAGTACTCAGAGGACAGCTCAAGTTTATAATGTTTCATGCACAGCTTGAGAATTAATTGAAGTAATCACTTTAGGACATTTTATGTTTAGGACATTTTATGCATGTACTATTGCATCTCTCAGCATTACTACAACCTAGGCAATAGCATTTGCTAAGCTGTTCATTGATTCAACATATGTACATTTATTTAGTCAAGGAAAAAAAAAACAATCAGTAGCAAGAAAAGCCATAAAATGCCTGAACTATGTTATTTTGTGTATCTCCTTTGAGCCATAGAAACACTCCAAAAAGCAGAATTAATGATGCTGTCACCAACTGTACTAATTGAAAAAGTGGTGTTGCCACCATCAAAAAAAAGTTTTATCTGATTTGCCAAGTGAAATTACTGTAGTTCCAGTGGTAGGAATTTTGAAAGCTACAGTCCCAATGCTTGATAAAGGAGCTTCCAGTTTTGGATAAAGCTACACTAATGATCTATTTAATGTTAATTGCCAAGATTGAAAGTGCTGGCTCAAGTTGGCCAGATGTACATTAAATCTTTTTATAACAAGACACAAAATCTATTTAATATTTATCCTAAACTCTACTAGCTTCATGCTGAGGCCTGCAGAAATACTACTTTGGGAATAGTTACTTTAACTTTTCTTATCTCTGATAATAGATACAAGTAATGGTTTAAAACATGGGTAATGCTGGAAAGATCAAAAGGAGATTAATTCAGTTCATCTTGGATTCTGTTAGTTACCTTTAATTCTTCCAGGTCAGGCCTCTCCATGCTCACAACTGCTGCCAGCAGCTGGTCTTCTAGGCCATCCCGAGTCACAGTAAAGTTGATGAGGGTGCACTGTGCTTGCATTTCTGGCTGGTAATGGGGATTGGCTAGTTTTGTATGAAGGATTAGTCGGAAGCTGGGGTTGTACTCACATTCTTTATCTCCAATTTTAATGAACCTAAAAGAAGATCAAGCATGATTATTCATGCCTGCCTTATCCATATGCCATGATAAGATGATTAATTAGATTCCAGAGGTGGAATCGATCATTCTAAACCAGCTTTTCCTGATTTAGTCCTCCACATATAGTAGACTGATTCGCATAATCACCAAAGGTCCTGCTGGCTTTTGAAGTCCAACTTATTTGGAGGACACATTTACCATTGTAATACCCTCCTTGTCCTTTAGGAAAGGAACAAAATATACTATGTAGCAGCTCCTATAATTTATGCCAATTAAGTTAAATCAAATCCATCAGTGTGCCATACTGGGTTAAGGTATTGGACTACAGGAGCTCACTGGGAGAGTTTGGGCCCACCACTGTCTGTAAGCCCAAACTATTTACAAGAAAAATGAAGAGAAAGGAGGGTTATGAACACCAGTTTGAGTTCCCGATTGAAAGGAAGGACATAAATCAAATCGATAAATATTAAATCTATCCATTAGACTGGTTGTGCAAAATAGTTTTACAATTTAGAGGGCTTCAGAAAAGTTTTTGAAACCTGATACTCTTATCTTAGGCCTTGGGGTGGGGAGGATAACAGATGTCATCCGCATCTTTCAGAGGATGATGGCTATAGAACCCGGTCATTCACTATCATCTCACCTTCCTTTTTTTATTGTCTCTCGACCCAGCAATGGACCTAACACTGGATCAACGGATTCTTCCAAATTCTCAATCAGAACAACTTCTCCAGCAGCAAGAGCTTGTTCCACAATGTCCAGATACCTAAGAAATATGGCATCAGGATGATACACATTAAGGAAAACCTTGAGAAACTCCCAGAGTAAAGAGAAGGATGAAATCATTACTAAAGGTGTAGATGGGGAAGAGTTGGTGATCATGAATGAGGCAGACCAATGACCTGCTCTAGGTATTTATTGTTATATTCTTATTTAAGGAAAGTGGATTGCCAGATAGAACAGTATTTCAGTTCCTCAAAAAAATGGGTTTTGCAAAATTCAAGAGACTTAGAAAGTAACTGGAGCCAAAGGCTTTTTTTTTTTAATAGAGAGGTGCCTCAGTTTTTTCCATGCATTATCTTTTTTAAGAACATAAAAATCCAGGCTTCTATAACAAGAGCACCTGGTGAGTTCCAGATGTTCTGGGATTCCATGATGACTGAGAATTCTGAGGATAATAGTTTCAGTCAGTGGTGGGATTCAAAAAATTTTACTCCAGGTTCTGGGGGTGTGACATAGTGAGTGTGGCAAGGGAAGGAGACTGTAAAATCTCCAGTCAGAGGTGGTATTTGCTGATTCTCCGAACTACTCAAAATTTCCACTACCAGTTCTCCAGAACTGGTCAGAACCTGCTGAATACCACCTCTAGTTTCAGTACTCCTGGAAAATGCTAGGTTACATAAAATAGCTTTACCCTATTAATGTATTGTCTCCCTCTCCCTCCAAACAGCAAATTGAGTTTCCCTGAACCCTGATAGCCTGGGTATATAGTTATAAATAACAGAAGCATAACTGTTTAAATTAGGCAAGGAGACTAAAGAAAGAATACTAATGTTATGTTTTAAAAAGTTCACCAATGGCTATAGATAAATAATTATTTCAGCCAGG
The DNA here is from genome assembly GCA_004320025.1 of Laticauda laticaudata. Taxonomy (NCBI): domain Eukaryota; kingdom Metazoa; phylum Chordata; class Lepidosauria; order Squamata; family Elapidae; genus Laticauda; species Laticauda laticaudata. Next base: position 11,799 of record BHFT01033289.1, read on the forward strand.
AGAGAGAATTTGGGTACGGCTCTTCAATTATGACTTTTAATCATTATGAACCCCTAAAATTCAGGCTTTATACTAAGTTTGGCTATAAATCTTCCAATCTTAATCCCTTGTTCAGAAGACAGAAGGCTCCCAGGCACAACCTACTAAATTTATCTTTTTGTTACTGACTAGGAAGAAGCCATACACATTCAGAAAATTGGCTCCCTACAGAAACAAGCCTACATTCCAAGATTTAAGTTCTAGATTTTTTTCCCTGCCTTTTCAAGTCAACATCCTCTTGATGACCTTGCAATTTGATCTATGCTGACATAATTCTCTCTCAAATAGTAACTACTGGATTCCAATTTTATTCCTTACCCCTAAGTACCCTTTTATCTGGCAATGTACTGAACAATTTTTAAACAGTGGAATGATTTACTTGAAGGCATTTAATAAAAAATATGTGAGTTAACTAGTTAATTTTTATAACTTCATCTTCCTACTGGGAGCTTTTATTTTTGTAGATTGTGTAGTATATATTCCTTAACTTGTTTAAAAACTATATTGGTTATTTGAATTAAGCATTTTCCCCTTTGTGTTGGTAATCCTTTGTCCTGAATGAGCAACATTGAAGATCTAACATACAGCATATTCATATTTCATGCCTAGATGCATGTTTCATCTCTGAATGGTTGGTTATGCCAATAGACACTTTATTTAATCTAAACATTTTATTGGTTTGTGTGCGTATATACTTCCTCATGTCAGACACAACTTCATTCTACTATATGCTAAATAAAAAACAGAATCATTCTGATTACCCTCTCTGGCAAAGTCTAAGCAGTAGTAATTGTGCTTAGGGACTGGTTACTTGAGGCACTATCTATCTTCAGCAGTATCTTTCTAGCCAATTTGATCCTGCAGGATTGGCATAGTCCAGGTTCCTTCGATGTGCCATCTGTTGGGACCCACAAAACTCAGTTGCAATGCCTGTCCCTTGGAATGAAGTTCTTCTTCAAGATCTGGATGGTGGCCAGCCCTGCTAGTGTTTTAAAGAACCTTGGACATCTGGTTCTTTGCCAAGGCCAAGGTGGTTGAAGTCCCTTCTGAGTAGTATGGGTGAGTCTCTCACTGTTGCCTAGTTATGCCATGTTTTGTTTGTCTTTATTGTAGTATTATTTTATTGCTATTTTTCCTCTACTTTAACTTTATTAGCTGCCTAGACTCACTGGGAATTGGGTAGTATACAAGTGTAATAAACAGTACATTAATTAATACATTTGCTGTTTTACTCTTGGGAAACAGTTGCGTTGTTTTTGATTTTATACAATGTTGTAGTCATATATTTGTTCTATTCCTGATTTTGCTTTGAAGTTTGTATTCTTTTGGAAGGTGCTTAGAGCTTTCTTCAGATTTACAAAGCATACAAATTGCAGTAAATGTTTTAACCCTTTCTTTGTTTTTTGAGTTGAGTTTGACTACTATAACTTATTTCAATCAGTGATTACCTTAATAAAATCTATCCTATCACAGCATTGCCTAGCTTACCCTATCTGTTAAAAGAACAGCATTAATCTTGAGTTTCTTTTATAAGATATAACAACATCCACTGTCTGAAAGATGGGATATCCATAAATCATGAGAGATACAGGGCAAAAATACTTTTCCAGGCTGATACAGATGTATCTAATAGCAGCTAAACTCACAGCAACAAAACCTATAAGCAAAATTATTAGCACTGGTTAAATAAAAATTAAGAACTGTAAAAATATCTGGATTTCAGCATTTTTAAAATCTGTGACAATGCATCTAAGGCAGGCCTCTTCATTAGGACACATAAAACAGGAGATTAAAAACAGCCAGAATTTGCTCTGTTTGAATTCTTTTTAAATCTCCTCAAAGATAATTTGTTAGGCAATCTTCTAAGCAGGGGACCAATGAATTACTTCTACCCTCACACTAATAAACTTCCTTTTGAGAACTCACAAAGGTCTGGAAGACCCTTGTCTCTCAGAGGCCTAGATCCCTCTATTTCTTTATCTGAATTACAGAAAGAACAGAGATTAAATCACTGGCACTCTGACGTACAGCATGCCGGTACCTTCTTCTCATTCTCCATTCAGTTTCAAGTTTCTATAGCAACCATGACAAGTTCTACAAAGTTCCTCCCCATTTGATAAGAAATTTCTGTCATTTTTAGAGTAAACAAAGCAGGTTAATGCCCCAAAGTGTGATATAGCATCAAGTTGGAGAGCTTTTTCTTAAAATATAGTTGGTTCCCACAATCGGAACTACAAACATCAAACGTGATATCCAGTTATGAGGCTACTATTGAACAAATCCATTATTTTCCTGCTGTTTTGTTTCATCATGCCTGCTCACCCCTTCTGGCCAATCCGAGTCACTCTGAGGTCTTCTCCATACTTGGTTTTTATCCACTTGATGCCCTGCAGCTGGGGGTCAACCATGAGTGGCCATCGCTCACAGTTGGTGAGAATGGTAGCATTTTCAACAGACATGCGATCAGCTGGTAGACCTTCATTTTGCCAAGCTGCTATGTCAGCATCATCAGTGAGCATCTTCAGAGGGTCCAAAGAGGGAGTAACAGGAATTGCAGCCTGGGACAATCAAAACATTATCACCTACAGCCAAAAGAGAATGACTCTGCATTTCAACTATGCACAAAAAAGCACATGTGACCTGGTTATAGCGTAAACTGTCATCCAAGACACTGAAGGTAACAATGTTCAGGAAAGCACTCTTGAGTGGCTTTTATCTAAGAACAATAGGTTTCTTTTTCTTATTATTCCAATGAAACAGAATAAAGTAGAAGTTTCTCCCATCAAGAAATACTCATGCTTCTCCTTTTGAAAGTGGAAGGACTCTGAAATAGCTGGAGTAACATAAGTCCCTCATATTGTCATACCAACAACATAGATAACACTGTTCCTTGTTCTTAATAGATAACTAAAACAATATGGTCAAATATTCAATTTATGTGCCAGCAGACTTATGTTACCTGTCCTTGTGCATAGAGTTCTAATTTCACTCTGATCTTATTTCCAGATTTTGGCATCAATAATATATATTTACAATGCATCAGCCAACTTTGAGATCTGACATTGTAGGAGGGAGAAACTGTTCCTTTATGGTGTCCAAAAGTTAAGAATTTGGTAGTACCTTTTCCAGCTAAAGAATTTTATTAAAAGGCACTGGTTTTCATGAGCTATAGGTCTCAGATTCATTATCAAATCCATTTTAGGGCTGAGGGAATGTATGTTTTCAGTGGTTGGAAGAAGCACAGAATGACTCCATCCATGTACTGCTTCTTCCTTGAGCAATGGGAGAAATTCAGTGGCAATGGCTTCATGGAAGGTCTTGACAGTTTGTCCTTGGTTATTAAAAAGGAATTAACCTACAAAGGGAAATAATTAGACCATCTTTCTCTTATTCCCATGTTACTTTGTATTTTTCAATTTTGATTAAAATATTCAGTAGGTGAGCTGAAAGTTAGTGTGTACTATATAGCTATACTAACTTTTTGTAGATATATCAAAAGTTAGTGGGCTGGAGGCAACCAATGCCCTCTTCTTTTGCCTTTATGTACACAAATACCAGGCAATGACACAGAAATCTCAAAGAATGAAGCCTGGAGCAGACAAATCTGACAACTTGGTAAAGAAAGATATGATTATCATTACAAGTTGTTCTTTAGAAGAATGTAATTAACACATTCACACATCTGCTGTTCTGCTGCAAGGCAATATTCACAGTTCTGAGAAGATGCAAGTCCTACATGCCAGCCCACATTGAAGCCAATCAAGCACTGCTAGAATATTAGGGACTAGAGTCATTAAAGGTCTTTCATATCTATTCAATCAATATGTGATTTCACATTACAATAACAAGATATTAAAATAGTAATTTTATTAAAAATTACAATTGCAAAGGTACAAACTAATATATACTAAAACATTAAAGAATAAAAAAATAGAAGGGGCAGGAAAGAAAATAATAGAAAGAAAAATATAGGAAAGAAAAAGGAAATAGCTAATGTTTTCTCCCTTCATCACAAGTATAAACAATTTTAGTAACTTATCTTCTCTTAAATACAATAAATGATCTCTTCTTCCCATAACCCTTAAAGCTTCATCATTTCAGTCCTGATCAGCAAAAGTATGTTAAGGTTGGTTGGTTGGTTTGTAAAATTTATTGGCCACCCATCTTACCACAAGATAACTCTGGGCAGCATTATCAGGATTACCAGAGATAACAGTATATCAATTTCAACCTTGGCCAAATAAACCAACTTTATATACCTTTCTTTTATTTTTAATAACCTTGAGCTTTTTCCCCTTCAAATAATGTCCTAGAACTTGATTTTTTCAATTTTTATTTGTCCCTTCTCATAAAATTCTATAAAGCTTTAAGAAGCCTATTTTTTTACATCCAGTATCAAAAAATTATCCAGTTTACTTTTTGGGTTTGTTATTTCTATATTCCCTTTAATTATTAAAAGATCAGTCAGTTTCTTTTACATGTCCAGCATAGGTGCTTTCTCCATATTATTCTTATAGCCTGTTAGTTTTAAAAGTACTTTCAGATTGGTAGCAATATTGTCAGGTAAAACTTGTTTTTCTTTCATAACATATTTTAAATAGAGTCTCTCTATTAAGGCAATTGACTTAATAGACACTATGAAAATTAACTTATGAGTCCATTAATTACAAATCCTTTAATATGTCCAATATTAAAATATTTTGCTTCATTCTGTATTAATGCTAATTTTCAATGTTTCTGTTCTAATTGTAATTTTTAGATCTTTCCTAAACCTACCAGTCTTCTGATGAGGAACAACTGTTTGAAGTACTTGGGGACTATCTCAATTCCTCTCCTTACCTTGAAAATAACTGCAAAGAGCCAATATACTCGCCATCATTTCATTCTGCTATTTTTGTCCATTTTTAGCAGAGATATCTTCAGTTCATCATGTCTTCCCCCAAAGAGCAACAGCCAGTGGTGGGATTCAGCTGGTTCACATCAGTTCAGGCAAACCGGTTGTTAAATTACCCCTACCATCCCACTATCAAAGTGGATCCTGGGCACTGTGCTGCACTGCAATGGAGAAATGGGCAACGAAGCGGCCAGAGTGAGGGAAGGAGAAGGTCACTTTCCCTGCTTCTTCTCCCTGCTCCTCCTTCCCACGTGCTGGCTGCTCTGTTTCCTGTTTCTCCATTGTAGCACAGCACCTCGGATGTACTTGGATAGTAGGAGGGGTAATTTAACAAACAGTTAACCCAGAGTCAAGTTGGCCATCATGGGAGGCCCGTTCCACATGTGTGGTGGAGCTGGAGGATGGGGATGGACCATGCCTCCCACAACACCCAACCTGAGTCTGGGTGAACTGGTTGTTAAATTATTTGAATCCCACCATGGCAACAACATATTACTTTTGGCATCAAGTCACAATATGAAGGATAGAAGTCAGAAAGAGGGGAAAAAGAAGATGATGAAAGACCCTTCATTCTCACAGAAAACAACCTATGTAAAAAGGAAAGCCTCCCTAACTATTAATTCAAAATACGTTTTGGCAATTAAAGAAGTATTTCCCAATACCATCTTGGCCAACAGCAGCAACTAAGGCATTTTCAAAAGAGAGTCATGTGAAAATAATGTATAACATTTGCCTTCTGCTCACTTTTAGTTGCTTTAAGTATGGTTTCCATGCATGGTCCATCAGGTCTTGTCTATATTTCTTGCTGAAATAACCCAAGTAGGAGACAAAGGCAGTAATCAACAAGACATCACCACACAATGCATTTTCTTGCAGTTTGAAATCTCTTACTGAATCAGCCCATCTCACATTTTCAGAAGCCAGGCCCCCAACCTAAAACAAAAAACAGGAAATTGGACTTCACCAGATTCCATATCTGACATGTCATGGAATTTCTACCATAAGAATCATTGTGGAAAGAGTAGAGAAACAAATATTGCTTAAGAAGAGAGGAGATAGTTTTTGGTTTCAATAATCTTCTATTCCTAATCAACCCTAAAGCAGCAATTTTAGAATATATGTATCCCCTTAAATAGCCAAGACACTTGCTGGAAAGCTATGGAAACAGCTTGCATCTCCACTGGAACTCTTTGAATCTTCCTTAGGGAATCTATTTCACACTGTTATAAAAGGGGATGAGTCAGGCAATTTAGGAACATAGTATATTTTAATTCCTGTACCTTTGTCTCTTGGAAAACACTTTTCTTTTTTTTAGGCTGGACTTGAGTTAAATAAAAATCATAGCTGTTAGCATAGAACATTTACAACTCAGAAGGGAGAAGTAATATAGAAGCTTTTTCTCTTCCTAACTCTCAATGGAAAAAAAGGTGACATGTCTTTATCCATAGCAATGACTGAGTAACAGGTATAGTTGGACCACTAAAATTATTTCTCTCTAGGAGGAGAATTGACCCAAAGAAAGCAGACTGTACCTCAACCTTCATATGCATATAGTCAGAATGGCTGTCCCTAAATATCAATTTAGGGTATCAAAATGCAAAGTTGATCTTTGTTCCCTTAACCAGTTGTAAAGTATGAGTCTTCTTACAAACAGATAACCAAATGGACAAATAACCAAGGGACTTCAAATGCCAGTTCTGAACCAAAGACATAAGCATTTACTAACATGTACATATTTCATCAGAAATATATTAAGATGAACAGGGTAATGTTCAAAATTGTCCAGGTTTATATTTAACAGAAAAACACAGCTATAGCACACTGTGTTCAAGCTTAATTCTGGTCTATCATCATACCCAAATCACAGACATCCTGTAATTTTATGTGTTTCTATATTTATAGTTGTCTTTATATTTCTATTTTTGTTGCATTGTACTGTAAGCCACCCAGTGTCACTCTGGGTAGTGAGGTGAGCAGAATATAAACTGATTAAATAAATTCTTTTCACAAGTACTACTGCCAAGTCTGGTACCACTTATTGTGGACCAAGGCATCTGGTTGTCCCAACCTAAGTGCCCTGTCATTTTGACAAAATTAATGGAAAAGGGCATCAGTCATGTTTCCATGCCAGACTGGACAAAGAGTGATATATGAAGTCTAAAACAGAAAAAAGGGTCTACAACCAGACCACAAAATGAAAAATTGAATTTTAACAGCTTCATCTTAATCATGTTCACCTTCCATGCTAATTAATTCTTATTGCTTTTTTCCTAATTTCAAATTTTAACTGGTTCTTCTGTGACTGACCTCTTATGCAATAGTTGCAGCCTAAATTCTCATTCCTCTCTAAATAAATATAAACACAAATGTGAAAATCATTAGTCTTTGTTTATTGGCAAAAAAGCACAATGGCCTAAGATTTGTACTGAAAGTCATGATCTGGGAGATCTCATACTTGATGCTTGTGTTAATTATTCACAGTGTACTATTCAAATATATGACATTTTGTGTTCAACATTTAATTAGGAAAACTGTGAATGGATGTACCTAGCTTAAATTCACCATGACATCTTTATGGCAAAAAGCCAGTCTGAGCTTTAGTGGCGGGTAAATTCCATTGCATTAATAACACATTTTACTAGAATATCTTCAAGCATCTTGATGTATTTCAAAAATAATGAGGGAAATAAAGTAGAATACTCTTAAATCTCATACAGTGAAATTCACAGAACACTTAAACCATTGCCCTTGCAGTTATACTGGCTTCATTTCATTAAAAAGCAGTCCTTAAGTTCAGAAAGAATTGGTAGACTGCAGCAGTAGTTTTTATATGCCCTTGTAGCTATGAATTGTGATCCTAGCCTCAATTACAGTTGGTTAGTAAATTTAGAGGACACTGCATTGCCAGTAGTTTGAGGGTTACAGTAGTAGAAATTGAAAATCACCAGAAAGCCAGAAAAAAACTGCCAATCCAACGGCAACAGTTTAAGCTGTTTGCTGTTTCTTAATCAGGCAAGTCTGATCTTTTGCATAATACAAGGTTATAGCACTGTACACCTGAAAGAGACTTATTGCAAAATTATATGGGAACAGTGGTTTTAAAAATCTTGTATGCTCATTACAAATACAAATTAAAACCTTCCTGTCGTGCCAGCTGGAGCTGATGCATGATTATCATGCTGTTAAAAAGCATCACAAAATTAGCCATACATTTGTATAAATGATTAAATATGAGAAAAGTATCTATTGAAATTATTGCATCTCACTTTGAAGGTTAGGCAGGGTTGTATATTTGTGATCATTTTCAAGGAAGATCTGTCCGTTGCTCCTATATGATGCATGTGCCATCACTGAAGTACTGTTACATTCCTACTAAATGCATTTCCACTATCTTTAATGCACTTTAAATAATTAGGGCTGAAGCTTGTATGTACTCTCATGGATTAGATCCCTATCATCTTTTTCCTGCTCTGCTGCATGCCAATTCATTGGAAAAGTAGGAAAACCTAGCAGTTCTTTAATTTTCTCTTTGCCAGTACTAAAGAATGAAAAATTACCCACAAAAAACCATACAGTATTGAATTCCAAACTACTCCCTCATGTAGATTTAATTTAGAAATATTTATCCTTTATTTAGACTTGGAGTCCTAAAACTTTCCAGACTTGCAAACACTTCTAGTTTTCTTTCCAGACATTCAGACCAAGAAAGACATACTTCAAGAATCTTTCTACCCCACCGGAGGCTTCAGCCAATGATACTCACCAGGCGATTTGCAAGGGAGATGATATGTTCAGTGGCTTCTGCATCTTGCTGACATTTCAGCTTCTCCACAGTGGCCTTCTCAAATTTAGCTGTCAGCCTTGCCAGATTTTCATTAAGGTGCTAGAGTTGGGGGAGTAAGGGAAAGGAGGAGGCCATTTCACACAGCATAAATATCATAAAGAAATACAATCTCAATATATGCACCAGCACATTGTGGCCTCTGATTTAGATAGCACTGGAATTTTTGCTCAAGAGGTGATTCAAAAAAAGTGAAGAATTTCATTAATAAAATTAGTCAACCAAGTGGATTCACTTTATGGGGAAGAGTGACATAGGTAGCCTACAAGGCCATTCAACTATGAATAGATATTTAAAACCTGGATGTGTTGAACTGTTAATAGTAGACAACTAGTACTTATCTGCACTGTCAGGTTGCCCTATCATAAGAATGGACCATCAACTGTTTCTGGAGGACAAGATAACATTGTCCTCAGGTTGCCCCTGCCCACCATGAATGTGACTTCTGCCATTGTTTTCTTGCTCTATGTTTGAAATAGTATTTGTTGGTTTAAGCCAACTCAAATGTAGCTGTCCAGTTTCCCTTCTCACTAATGGAAAAGGCAGATATACCTGTCCTAGGATAATGTTGCAGAATCCAATCTGGGTCAGTCACTTGGACCAGAGGTTTAGTTTTATGAGCTTTCAGACTCATGCTAGATCCCATTCTTAGGGAGCTTCTCTCTAGCAGAGTGTTTCCCTTCTGATTTTAATTTTCTTCAAAACAAACATCTGTACTTTGGATCTGCCCTCATCTCAGTTTCTCAGTTCACCTCAGTAAAGACTGCTGCAGCTTCTGCTCCTGGCTTTTCCTAGTAGCATAGTTATAACACACTTGGTTGACATGCCGAACTGCTCTCATTTGAAATCCAGCAGAAACCTTTTTATTATTTATTTTTTCTCTTTCTCTGAACTACCATATCCACTTTTCTCCCAGGATCTTTTGTGTTTATTTACTTGGATATTGGGTGGGGGGGGAGGGGGTTGTATTTGTTTTTTTCATAAGTCCACCTATGTNTGTGTTTATTTACTTGGATATTGGGTGGGGGGGGAGGGGGTTGTATTTGTTTTTTTCATAAGTCCACCTATGTAGTAGTTTATCCTTTTTCCTTCCACCTCAAAAAGGTTCATCTCTGCTCTCAAACAGTCCAAATAAATAAATAAAACCCGTCTACCTCAACTGACTGGAAAAATGATTGAACAGTACACCACAGCAGGAATCTCCAACCTTGGCAACCTTAAGACTTGTAGACTTCAACTCTCACAACTGCTGCTGGCTGGGGAATTCTGAGAGTTGAAATCCACACATCCTAAAGTTGCCAAGGTTGGAGATTTCTGCACCAGAGGACCTATTTAAAAAGCAGTACAGGTAGTCTTTGTTTACCAACTGACTTGCACCATGGCTATTCAAAGCTATGAGGTGCTGAATTAAAAAAAAACTTTGCAGCCAATCACAACTTTCCAAAGTCACATGATGACCATTCATGTTCTTTGTAATCAGCTTGCAAAGGCAGAAATAAAATCATAAGAAAATATAATCATTAAACGCTAATGCTATGGCAGACCTTATTGAAGCATAGCTAAGAAAAGAAAATTATATTTTAAAGTTGGCTGCTGTGCCTGCATTTCGGTGCATTTTGATACTTCACCTTTATGTGTATATTTTTAATGTAACTTTGCATACATTTGGTGGTGCATACACTTTTATACATTTATGCATGTCCCCAAGAGGAAAGTGAGAAGCAATTGTTTTCCTGGCATGGAAAACTGCGGGAGCACAGCATGAGGAAAACCTCACTATGAGGACCAGAATTGCTGCAAGTCTGGACTGAACATCTGGCAATTTGTTGCCAAAATGTCCCCATCAGACAGAAGTTTCCTCAACTGCTGTAGAATCCGGTGACCATCAATCCAGGTGGACATCAGGTGCTCTTCTGGGAAAAAGTTTCATCTCTCTAGCTATACCATCCACCTGTATGCATTCAACACAGCTTATTTTGCCTTTTTTCTATTCTTAACTTCATAATATTTCTATCTCCATTTCCATTGGGTTAGATACAAGGGAATTTGGGATATCTTATAGCTTTAATAGCTGTGCAGAAATAAAATATTGGCAGGCGTAGCTTGTTAAGTTACATTGTCCTTTGCATCTTGTACTGATTTCTGGCCATTGATATAAAATTCCAGGCCTAAAAGCGCATGTATCAGTACTGTTTATAGCCTAAGTGAGCAAAACTGCTCATGGGAGTTATTTCGAAAGCCAAGTGGAAAGGCTCATGCAAAAATAGCTCTATTAGCTTTTTTTCAGTGGTTGAGAAATGGCTTTCACAATGGGTCTCCCAATCTTTATTGCTCTAATTGATCATTTTTGCTACTTCACTGTGAAACAAAAACAGAGTGGTCCCAAGTTATTTTACTCCTGTGACAAAAGAAGTTAACAATTGATTTTTATCAGCCTTTACACCAATAGCTTAAAGTTAAGTGTCTCTAAATCATTTTAATACTGCTTGAACAATACTTGAGAAATAAACTTGAATTTGAAAATGGTACATACTTTGTTAGTAGCATTTGGAATGACTAGATCTATGAACAGAATTGTCTCTAAAATCCCAAGCTACAATTTCTATAAATCAAATGTTCTTCCTCCCTTTCTAAAAGTACACGTGTGCATGTGTCTGTATGTGTGCTTCGCCACTGTACAGATGCAAGCATACAGTTTAAATTAGCTCTGTCTTAAAACTTGATGGAGCTTCTGACTTCTTTAAGCAGGACTTTTATTTGTGAAGGAAGTACTTTTGCACTACATGAAAGGATTTACATTGTTATACAAATGATGGTCTCTCCCTAACCTTTCCTCTGCACCCTATCACATTCCCCCCCAGCTGATTCAGAAAGAATTTTAATCTCCTGCACCCAATTTGGAGATCTGAATGGAAGATTCAGTTGGGGAGGAGGAGGATCTGTTCAATTAAGGATATCAATTATGCTGAAATTCAGCCACAAATGCTTTGCTTAGCCTAGTTGACAAGTAAACAGCCTAGCAGACAGTCTACTATCAAACATAGTAGGAATGAGCATATTGGTTTCTGCCTATCATGTAATTCTTAAAAGTCACGATGTTTATAATACATAGACTTAGTTTATTTTTTTTTTAAAAAGTAAAGTCATAGTCCTACTCACAAAGTTAACAAAAGTAGTAACCAACTCTCTGAAAATATTTCATGATTTTCCCTTCTATAACATACATCTTAATATGACATATTAATTAGTGTATATATACATATATATACTCAATACAGAAACCTGATGATGGCAGATGAGATTCTGCTGAAACGTTGCTACAACTTTAACAGAACTACAATGACATGTTGGATAATACCGAAGAAGCTAAACAGCACAAATGTAAGTACCCGCGAGAGCTTAAAAATATATATATATATATATATATATATATATATATATATATATATATATAGTATGTATGTATGTATGTATGTATGTATGTATGTGTATGTATGTATGTATGTATTATGTATGTTTTTTAAGTTTTCGCAGGTACTTACATGTGTGCTGTTCGCTTCCTTCGGGTATTATCCCACATCATTGTAGTGCTTTTAAAGTTCTAGCAACGTTTCAGCAGAATCTCATCTGCCATCATCAGGCTTCTGTATTGAGTATATATATGTATATATATAAAATCTATAGATATAAAATCTATCTATATAAAAATCTATATAATCTAATGGACTGTAAAGTCTATTAATATAAGATATTAATTAGTGTATATATACATATATATACTCAATACAGAAGCCTGATGATGGCAGATGAGATTCTGCTGAAACGTTGCTACAACTTTAAAAGCACTACAATGATGTGGAATAATACCCGAAGGAAGCTGAACAGCACATATATATATATATATGTGTGTGTTTTTTTAAGCTTTCCGGGTACTTACATTGTTGCTGTTTAGCTTTCCTTCGGGTAAACAGCACATATATATATATATAATACACACACACACACATACATATTTGTTTTCTATATATACGTTTTCTTAAGTTTTCACGGGTACTTACATGTATACTGTTCAGCTTTGTTTGGGTATTTTTCCCACGTCATTATAGTTGTGCCTTTAAAGTTGTAGCAACATTCGGCAGAGTCTATCTGCATCATCAGGCTTCTGTATTGTTGTATCTGTATTCTTCACAGACGAACACAATACAGAAGCCTGATGATGGCAGATGAGATTCTGCCGAAATGTTGCTCCAACTTTAAAAGCACAACTGCAATGACGTGGGAAAATATCCGAACTTAGAGTTGGGATTGCTCACCAAATTGCTCTTCAGGCTGCAAATAATTGAAACTTTCACTATGGATGATGCATTTGAAGAATTTAAAATGTTAAGTCCAAAAAAGGCAAAGCAATTTTGCAAGTAGTCAATTGCCACCACTTTTCTGGTCATTTTATTCTATATTTTAATTACTCAGAAAACCTTTAACTTGAATAGTGATTACTGCATGATCATTTTTTAAAAATATTTTTAATACTACTACTGTACAGGCACCACCCAGTTTTAAAGTAAGCCATGGTACTTTCTTTAGGCAAAATGCAGGGTGGTTTTCTACAGCAGCTACTTATGCAAGAAGCCCATGTTTAAGGCTCTAGAGAGTAACCTATGCCAAGAATTTCAAGGTACAATGCTGATTTCACTTTACACTTAATTTCCTAGGTTGCTTTTTTGCATTCAGACTTACTGCAATTTTGGCCTTGATGTTAGCCAGCTTTTCCTGGGCATTAGCAAGCTCAGCATTGGCTTTGTTGAGAGCCTGACGCTTGGGCTCAACATCACAGTATACATTGTAAAAGCGCACGATGTTGATGACCCAGGAGCAGAGCCCAGCAGCTGCATAGGACTTGGATGCCACCAGTTCTGGGTTGAAGGTTGTATCCTGAAGATAAGGTTGCAAGGCTCGGAGACTGTTCTCATGTATATTCTCTTTGTTGAAGTGAATCAAGGAGTCTAGGAAGCCATCAACCTTGGCCATGGCCACCTTAGCTGCTTTCCAGCTCTTGTCCTTGGGGACCTTACCACCCGAACCCATGAGTACCATCACAGCAGCAGTAACATTGCTGACAGCAGGTGGTGGCGATCCAAATGACTTCAGTTCTGTCAGATTGGTCTGAAAGGGGAGAAGAAAAAGACCAAGCCTGTGAGATGAAAATGAATCAGTTTTCTTTTTTACTTTTCTGGTAATGGGAGTAACCTCTAGAGCTATTAATCGAAGAGAGAAGCTTTGAAGCCTGGGATGGCACTCTGAATTTTAAATATTATGACTCATGCTTTGTAAAGCAATGAATCCCTCTAGTGGCTTGGGGCCATTAACTGCTTGTTAAGTGTGAGAACTAATCACATTTCTTTGGCTTTTCAGCCAAATTGCAGGACACGGAAAAAGGCCAATTAGATTTCAGATTTACATGATATGGAAAAATAAGCATAACCAGGAAAAGATCAGCCTGGCCTGAAATACACAATGTATGTCTGCAGCTGCAGAAGGAGTTTAAATATGGACCTTAACTGAACATTTTCAGAAAAATGTCTGCCTCATGAATCTTTAGCCAGCATCAGTTAAAGTGATTTGGGTCATGAAGCACCATTATGGTACCCTGTGGCTGCAATCATAATGCATCAATAGCAACAAGCTACATAGTGAAGCTGCCTCATGCCTATTCCCATGTACTTTTGATAAAAACAATCTTGCTGATTGACCGGTCACTGAGTACAATTAGAACCTTTACGTAAATGTAGACACCAGAATATTACCTATGTCATACTATGACTTCTGAATCCATCTTCATACAATCAAATAGGATATTATGGATTGATGAACTCAAAAGTATCTTAGAATTTCCAAAGTGGAGGAACTCCATTCTCCATGCTTGGCCAAAGCTTACTGATTTCAGTGAGGGGCACTGAAGCTCGGTCCTTCTTGTGAAATCTATAATAATTAAATGTACTCAGACTAAGTTCTCAAGTCCTTTGTAAAGACTTTTCTTGCTGTACTTGTGTGTTTAGCTTCTTCCATTACAGAACAAATGTTTGACATATCATGTATATCATGTGTATCATTGAAACTTTGTCAGAACTTCATCATACAACATACTGACAAAGAAGCCATTGTAAAAACTCTAATTTTATGTCCATATCATGCAGTTGATTCCTGATTTTCATTAACTCCAGTCAAGCTATTAAAAACAGCTTATCATTTCAATATCGGAATATGACACATATAGTGTTTCCCAAAAGGAACTAAAAAGAAACATTTAGATGGAAATGGCTTGTGTAAGACCTCTTCTGCCACACAATGGCAAGTTCCAAAGCAGAATCCTACCCACCACCCATCATGGGACTGACAACAGCAAACTTAAGAGCATGCAGATTTTTAAACCAATAGTAGTATGGACCAGCTATTATGAGCAAATACTATCACATCAAACCAAGAAGAAATGCATATAATAAACTGCCATTCAACAGACATAAGAAACCTGGCAGAGCAAATGTCACTCTACACAAGGATTCTTACTCTGATAATCAATGGGCATTGATAAAGAATATTTGTTTTTGTTTTTTTAATGATGAAATCCATTAAAAAAAACCTGCTTTGGAACTGAGTGCCAGAGAAGGTTGTTAAAGAGTCTGGAAGGAAAAAGTCATAGAATTAGAAGAAGCCACTGAAGCATTGAAGTCCATCCTATCTCTGTATGTTTAATTCCTATTTCTTAAGTTGAGTGTATCATTTGACTCAAATTTCTTCCTGCTTTATTCAGGCTATTTTACTAACTTATCAAAGTTATTATTTCTGTCTTCTAGGGTATAAGCTATCCAGCGCTACCTAATAATTATTTATGGCACTTCTTTCATCCAAGTCATTAATAGAATTATCTACAAAAGCAAAGGACACAGAAATGAACCTCAATGCCTCTCACTGCTCTGATAAAGAACCTTTAGCAAGCGTGCTCTGACCACAGTTTTCAGGTTAACTGTATATCAATTTCATAGTGATTCCATCCACCCTTAACTGTTTTGTTAATCAAATGCTGAAGTTGTCAAATGGATGCATAGTACCCATGCAGCCAGCTGGAGAATATAACAATCCCCATTCTGAACTCACTTGCTTGTTGGATTCGTTTGTCTGTTATTTTACCTTATTAATAACCTATCCCAATCCTAACAGAATTGGAGTAAGAACTGTAGACAGTCATACATATTTGAATAGTACGGATACTGCAAGATATTGATTTATAATATTTTGGACAAGCAGGGCCATGTTGTTTTCACTATGAGCCTGGAGGCTATTGCATTGATTGGTTAGGATCAATGTCAGCATTAATCCTTTTCCCTCTTTTCACCTCATCAGCAATTTTCAATTTAAGAACACCTGAGTGAACTTTTAATTGAGTAATAATATGAACAGTGCATTGAACAATATTTAAAATGGAAGACAATTCAGCCAAGGTCCATCATTCTCAGCCAATGCTAAATATCCATGAATCTGAAGTCCCAGTATATCTACTTGGATACCATGGTGGAGAAGCTAGTTTAGGTAAATTCACTGCCCAAGAATTTGTATAAATTATTTTAAAGAATTATGGTCAGAGCACTGCACCCGAGCTCTGATATTTCATCAACTCATGTGGATTTCTGGGTGATCTTGGGTTAATCCGTTTCAGTTCTTTGTCAATAAAATGAAATAATAATGAAAAATACATTGAGATAGAAAATAATAGTATCTATCATGACAACACATGCAAACATTTAGATGTTTTTAAAAAGCAGGTTAGAGGAACAACATTTCAAGTAAAAAATGCACTCCTAGTTTAGGCTGTTGGGTGCATCATCCCTCATCCATCAAATTGTTTCTTCATGGAGCAGAATAGAGGAAGGATCACTTGACGTCTAATTTCCTTCTCTATTCTGCTACTTCTCTGTATATAAAATATTTAAATGCAGAACAAACAAAAGCCATTCCTTTGGGACTGTCCATGCTAATTTCCCACACTATTGTTTTCAGTGGTCCTGCAAGGTTCTGTGCCTTTTGATATATAGATAATACATACATTGCTTGCTAATCATATCTCTCTGTGTCTCTCTCTGTCTCTCCTTCCCTCCCTCCCTCTCTTGTTTAAAAAATAAAAAACAAGTTATAGTTTTGCCAGCTGAACTGAGTGAAATCTATGCCTCCTCTGATCTGGATATAGGGATTGGCTAGAAATCAGTAGAAGTAGAAATTATCCACTGCAATTTTCCAAAATAGACAAAAGCACACAATCAAAACTGAAGAAACCACTTAACAGTGTGTGAATTCAGTGCTCACCAAGAACTTTGTTGCACATTGATTTAAATCTGTAAGAAGGTAAAGCCTTCCATTCAGGTCCAGCTGCAGTGGATATTCATTTAGTTTTCAAATGGCTGTATGCTTAATTACAGACATGTGTAAAGAACCATGTCATATACAAAACTGTAAATGAATGCCACATTGCAATATGAAAGGCTCTTTCTGTGATACAGCTGTTGCATACTGCAGCTGGTACCAAAGGTGTTGCTGCTAGCATGTACACATTCATATTGTTAAACCACCTGGATGATAGATTAACAAAATCAGAAATATAGCAAACTGCTGTCTTTGTGGTCCTAACACAGATGTCACAGTTCCTTGCTAGAAAAGAAATGAAAGTATTTCAGCTCCAGGTAGATTGCATTGGCAGATAAATCACCCCAACTTTTGTTTAAGAGTGACATTGCCAGAAGGATTTATCTGAGATACATTTCAACATGTACTTGTAATAGGCCTAGAGTTTCCACCCGCACAACTCTATTTCAGGCAGAGGAATAATTTAACAATGCTACTCAAATGGTTTTCACTGTGGGACTTCCTATATTCACCAGAGATGATAGATGTAGAGCTTTACAGAATTACTGATCTAAGCCCAGGATCTTAGAGACTGCTGCCATTGCTTGATTCATTTCACTTTGTCTACGTCTGAAGGTAGTAGGATTTGGAGCATCCTCTACAACCCCTTTCATCCTCTGGTCAATTAGAAAATACTAGGAAGCCCATGAAGGCAGCAGGCTTCCTCACCTTTGGACTTGGAGGTAGCATTGATAGCTTTATCTACCACAATGTGTCCATCCTGCTTCAAAACCTCTAGAGCAGGGGTGTCAAACTTGTGTAATTACAGCATCGTCACAACATAGCACAACTTTTTCTCTCTTCACTAAACTAGGCATGGGCATGGCCAGCACGTGACACATCCGGCCTGTGGGCCACGAGTTTGACACCCCTGCTCTAAAGGATGGCTCATCTGCAGCATTTCAAGCTGTTGCAGGTACAGTCAGAATGAAAATGTCTGCCCTTTGGGGCTTATGTGCAACATCATGGCCTAAGAAGATCAGGAGTGGGACTCACTTTGATGTGACAATGATGCTGTTATCACCTTGACTTCCCATGTCTCTCCTGATGCTTCCTCCCCACCAGATGCCACTATAACTGACTAAGATGTGAATTTGAATTCATTATCTTTTCTAAATCATAAAGCTGAAAAGATTTACATCCTTCTCCTTTGTCAGAATACATCATTGCTTTGTATTCTGTTTCTCTGATAATTCTATATTGCTTCTGTCTTTTGAAATACAAATAAAGCTACACATAGATAGAGCATCTCCAATGGTTGTTTGATGCTGTGGCACCCATTCAGAAGTGCAGGAGGACAGATGTATATTGGGGTGGGGAGGGAGAGGAGGAGGAGGAACCACATTTTTTTACTGATGTTCTTTGGACATTCAAGTTCCAGCTGGGAAACTAGGACTTATTAAAGTTATGTTAAGAAGTAACATGTGCATGGTGCTTTTCTGTGAATTACACAAGCCAAGGGGGATGGATTGTTATCTTTCCAGTGAAAAATCAAAAATAATGTTTCAAAGAGGAAACCGAAATACACAATTGGCTTTGCAAATGTTATTAAGAAAACTCTATGCTCCAGACAATGGCCTACACTACGTTCATAAAGGACTCCAGGAAAGTGACTGGATATAAAAACCAAACAGGGAAAAAGCTTGTCAGGCAGTTTGCCATTCTCATCAAGGTGGGATCAGTTCATAATAAAAGGGGGAGGTTGGCAAAACTTCAAAACAAATAAGCAGTCTAATATTGGGGCCAAGAAAAGAAAACATGAAAGAGGAATGAGAAGGCCTCATTGGGGACCAGACTTTTGGAGGACACCAGTTGGTGGTATTCAGGTGTTCCTATACCAACCTCCCCAGAGTAGGGGAAGTAAACAGGAGAACTAGAAATCCTACTTTGAGAAGACAAATAAGGTGCCATGTATGATGGTATTCATGATTGGCACATAGCAACAGAAGGCTACAGGAACCAATCTAAAAGAAGAGGGAAGGAGAGTTGCATGTATGTATATAAAGAAAAAACATATCCTTGTACAGAAATATGTGAATCAGAGCACAATAGGTATTTATTATAGAATAAAAGAGGTGGGGGGAGGTAATCCTATTGTGAGAATTTATTACACACCACCTGGGCAGGCAGAAGAACAGATAAGGTCTTTCTGCATCAGTTGGCCAATCTTTCAAAAAGGCATGCAGTAGTACGAATGGGAGGTTCAGTTATCCTGACAACTGCTGGGGATTTGCCAACAAATTATTCTCTTTCTTGACAACAACTTCATTTGTCAGAAGGTGGAAGGAAGAACAAAGGGTTCTGCTGCCCCGGATCTAAATCTCACCAAGAGGGGGGGGAAATTGGGTGAGGAAGTAAATGTGACTGCCACCCTGTGGGAAAGTATTATCCTCAAAGTTGTGACATCAGATTGGAGGAGGATGGGAAGAGAGTCAGATCTGCATAGTGGATATTAGAACACCAAATTCTGAAAATTCAGAGGGAAGCTATTTCAAATCCAGCGGCTTCAAATCCTGAAGGAGAAAAGTAACCAGGAATAATAGGATATTCAAAGAAATCAGATACTGAAGATCCACTGCAAACAATTCCTACTTTTTAAAAATGGGGAAAATATAATAAGCCAATGTGGATACATGCAGAACTCTCTAAAAACACTGCAAAGGGGGGGCATGCCTAAGAAATGGAAAAAAGCATATCATAAATAAAGACTACAAATAATCTCCAAAGCCTGTAGAAACTTTGTGAAAAATGTTACAGCTCACAATGAGCTGAGATTTGCAAGAGATACCAGTGTAAAAAGCAAGAAAGAATTTGAGTTTGTTAGAAATAATAAATCAAAGTGGAGAGGCTGCAGCAGGGATGGTGAAAAGCAAGAAATTCTTAACTGCTATTTTGTGTCTGTCTTCCCTCAGAAGAGAGCCCTTGTAGCAAATATTTTGTTCTATTGCTTTGACCGTTTTTGGACCCTAAATTTCAGTGTCCCTATTTGTTAAAACACTGACCTGGGCTTCAATTTTTGTAACTCAGTCTTACATTTATGCTTAATGACAATCTTTTTTGTGGTCAGAAAATTCCTGATGCCTTGGTTTGGTTGGGTTTGGTTGGGTTGGGTTTGATTGGTTTGGTTTGGTTTGGTTTGGTTTGGTTTGGTTTGGTTTGGTTTGATTGGTTGGGTTGGGTTGGGTTGGGTTGGTTGGGTTGGGTTCGGTTGGGTTGGTCTGGTCTGGTCTGGTCTGGGAGTTGCTGCATAGTGGATGCCTTTCTGTAATCTGGCCATGTTTCTTGACATTTCAATTAAATTTGCTAGTAAGGATTTATGTTTGTTTTCTCCCTTAATATCATACAGTTATGAATAAATAAACATGAGGGCTGAAAATTATGGAGTTGTGTTCCCCATCTGCCTGGGTAGAAGCAACAGTATTCCAGTTCTAGAATGTCTATCAAGCATTGTCTTCTTGACTTTATCTTGAACTTCTAAGAGCATCATCCAGATATCCAATATGGGCCTAAAAGGCTGAAATCAGCTTGTAACTCTAATAGTCCAAAAATGTTTTCATTTTGGCATTAATTCTTTTAGCCAAGAAAGTATCTGCAGCAGGATACAGATTCCCATAAAGCAGCAAGGTACAAAAGCCAGGTGGGAATATTAGGTAGGCAATCTTTTTTTTAAAAAAAACTGTTATACAAAGCATCAGAGCATTAACGAGAAACTATTCCACACAGGTAGCAGTTGATTCCATTAGTTATGATTAAATTTATTAGACAGCAGTACAACTGCATGCTAAGCAATTGAAAGCTAAGTCCAGGCAATCTATTTCATTACCTCCATCCCTTCTCCCTTCCTGACAACCTGTATTTTTCATTACTTTTAGTTAAAAAGGAATGCTGATACTTTCCCCTGGTGCTGCTTCATTAAAAAGCACAGGGATAGTAGATCTGGATTACTAGTTGAAACTTATGAATAAACACACATCCACAGCCAATCATTCATGTCAATTGATGGGCTAAACTCTCGGATGCAGGTAAGAAGGAGCATGTGGCATTTAGTGTCTGCAAATGCTGCTACCTTGTCTCCAGGGAAGCTTCAGGCTTCCCATTAATCTTACCTTAATGAGATGTTGTACAGAAGCAAATGGGAAATTGCCACTGTTTCGTACTTTTGCTTAGTTGCCACCCCTTTTTGTTTGTGTATTTGTTTCTCAGCTGCCTGGGTTTTTAGGAAGGGGTAGTTTAGCTGACTCATAACACAATCAGGGAACAATTCAGCTGATGAACAGCTAATAGAATATCAACATTGGCTTAAGGAACTTCCCCACACCAGCCATATTGAGCCCACTATATAGTAGCAACTTTCAAATCACCTCCTCTCCCTATTGTTGGCTGAAGTAGCTTACTGATGTGAAATGATCCTCAAATTTCAAGTCATATTTGCAACATTTTTTTTCCAAATGGACTCCCTGAATAGGAGCCTAATTTTAAAGCAAGATCCATTTGATAGCTTAGTTTTGGGAAGATTTATCTGGATCCCCAAGCACAGGGCCATGAACTGTTCAGAACAGGACCATGGAAGTGGCAGCCGAGCACACATGTGCAGCTCCATTTACATGTGGAATGGGTGGGCGAGCGCATGTGCACACAGCTCCATTTGTCCAAGCAGTTGCGTGTGTGCTTGCGTCTTGTGCAAATGGAGCTGCACGCATGTCACTCATGCAGAACCATCCTCTTCTCCCCTAGCTGCAAAGCTGAAAAAGTTGGAGATTGCTGATTCCATTCCAATTTCTACAATGAAGTATCTGTTTACATGCCCACTAGATTACCTCACACTAGTGGTTTTTCAGCTGTGGTCCTCAGAAATCTTTCAAGTGGCCCAGAGCCTTTCCACCCATTAGCTATCTAAAACCCTGCTCAGTCATTCAGCATTTCTGTCCCTGCTCGCCCTCCCTGTTCCTCCCTTTGCCATTCAATTCCTTTGACATCTTACAGCTTCTCCGGCATGATGTCACACAACTTCCATTTCTAACAAGAATTCACTCTCAGTGGAGTTTGCAGACTGCAGCCCTCAATCATGTGTCATGCTTTTCAGTGCCTAAAGCTCATGAGTCAGTCTCGCTAACAGGAAGGCGATGTAGGTGGCTGCATCTTGCCCCCACTGCCTGCTTTCTGCAAAGGAAAGGTCACAGGAGCTGTTTGTGCTTTACAGAATTGCTTTTTAAGTTCAACAAGTTCACGTTCGAGTTGCTTATCATGCTAAGTTGTCTTTACTGATTCACAAAAAAATGAATCAGTGGTTAAAAATAGGTTCACTTACATGTACCATGTCAAGTTGAGGAGTAAAACTCATCCTGTTGAATGGGTCTTGAGTTCAAGACTATGAATCCATGTAGAGGCATGCAATGTGAAATTAAGATCTTTCACTGACAATTCACAAAGAAAGGTATGAATAGGAAACATAATCAGCATCTAAAAACTGGGTTTCCATTGGGATGGAGACACATTCAACCCTAGCTCTCTGCATGTTATGAAAATTTGCAAGCAATGCCATTAAGCTAAAAGGTTGCTACTAAATGTCACAAAGTACATAAATCAATTCAAATGCATATCGAAAAGTCCAGCTTTAAATGTTAAGTCCATGAACATGAAGAATTATGATTACAAATGGTCCTTGACCTCATTTAGTGACCGTTTGAAATTATATCAGCATTGAAAAAAGTGACTTACAGCTGGTCCTGAGATACTTAAGACCATCATAGCATCCCTGTTGTCACATCATCAAAACCTGAGTGCTTGGCAACCATCATGTATTTCTGTTAGTTGCAACAACCTGGGGTCATGTGATCACCATTTGCAAACTTCCCAGTTGGCTTCCAACAATCAAAATCAATGGGGAAAGTTGGATTCTCTTAATGATTGTGTGACTCTCTCAACAACGGCAGTTATTCGTTTAACAATCACAGAAACAAAATGGTTCTAAAATCAGACCCAACTCACTTAACAAGCACATTTCTTAGCCACAGAAACTGTGATTGTAAGTTGAGGACTACCTATGAAACCAAAGTAGGTTTTTATTTTCTGAACTAAGGACAAGTTTGTAATTAAATAATAAAGAGAGGCAATTCCCTTCTTCATGCTTTCTTTTACATCAATTAGTCACCACAAGTGAAGTGTAGTAACTATGTATCATTCATATGTTTGCAACTGTGTATCATTGCAACTATGTATCATTCCGGCATTTGCAACATTGTATCATTCACGTGTAATCATTGAGCTTCTGTCTCCTCAGTGACCTTTTGCAGGGCACGTAC
>BHFT01033290.1:0-13113 GCA_004320025.1 Laticauda laticaudata
ATGCGTAACGGATGCGTAGCGGATGCATAGCGGATGCAGAATGGACGAACTGGATACATTTTCCGTGCAAAAGTTTTGGACAGCCCAAAACTTTTGGAGCGGATGAAGCGTCCCTAAACAGATGCTGGACGGATAGAGAGGAAGCCAAATGGAGGCAGTGAGTACATCACATTTTCCAATGGATGGCAAGCTTTTTTTTCCGTTTTACATCCTCTTTGCATCCGTTGGTTCGGTGTGACATGGGCTTTAAGTTCTGGAGGATGTGTGTTAATCATGAAGTGGAATTTGAAATGGATAACCCATGAAGAATATCTTAAAATATATGACTTCGTTGTCTTGTATAAAATTGATGACCTCATTTCCTTAAGCATGCTTTGACATTTATTGTTTTAAAGCAATATCTCCCAGACTCTTTCACTTTAATTTGTAAACTGTTAAGTCATTTTATGCTAAAGTTTTCTGTATTTGACAATGCAATATCAAATATGAAATCATTTAAATCAATAAGCCTTGTCTCTAAAAGTGATCTGTTTATAATGCCAGAATGCTAATTTTTTTAGGGATCCAACATAAACAGCTTTGATTAAAAAAAAATGAAACATGAATTGCATTGTCACAATATGAATGCCCACATTCTGACAATATGAATATTTGCACTCTGAAAAAAAAGTCACATCGTTTGTCTGTCCTCCATTCCTGTGTAGACACTACTGAAAATTTAATGGCTGTCCATAGTCATTTTTCTTTTTCTGAAATGAGAGTAATATCTCAGGCATAACCTGTATTTTCTTATAATAGGAAACTATTATTAAAGCTTATCAGGTAATTATAAAGCTCACTACACATAATGGCTTGGTGAAGTTCAAGAAAGTCTACATCTTTGGTCTTGTGTTTTTGCACTCATGTTGAAAGCACCTATTTGTTTCCAGGTTCAAAGGATTAGCCATTGACATTACTGTTGCCCAGGAGACACCCACGTAGGGAATCCTTTCATGTCCCTAGCAGAAGCTGGAGCAAGGGATGGGAACTCACCCCATCCCGCAACAACAGTCGGGTCTTGAATGCAGGCTTGTTAACCTCCAACCCAGCATCCTAACCATGTGAGCCACTGTTTTCCTCTCAACCTTTTTATCCTTATTCACGTAGAGAAGATATTTTAAGCAGCTGTTTTTAATAATTTAATAATTTTCTTATTATTGTTAGACCTTCTTTTTGTTTTAGGTTGCTGGTCACCACATATACCATCCATGTCCTGAGTGCACAACAGTATTCTGGACTTTCAAAGAAAAACAAGAGATGAGAGTGTACTTTCCTGCAATACACTAAATATTAGTTATAGTAATTCAGAGTCAGTCCTTCCATTAACTCAGATGAAGGGATATATTAAAAGGGAGACTGTCATGCCCCTTTTGGAGACTGATTCCGAGGGAAAAATGGAACAGCTGACAGGGAGTGGGAGTGTGGCTCCAGTGGTTGTGGAGGAAACTGGGGAAGGGCACAGGCCAGATGGCATTCAGAGAAAGACCCAGGCCCACCCCCTCTTCATCCTAGGGCACGCAAGGAGGAGCAGATAAGGGACAAATGTGAGTGGCATGGTCTATAGGGGAGAAAAGGGTTCAATCCTCTTCATGGGCTGCAGCTGGGAACACTGGTTAAAAGGACAAACCGTGCATGGCAAAGGTGCTGGAAGCAAAACATGCATTCTTGTCAAGCTTATCTGTGTTTTAGTTTCCTCCAACTGTGGTTTCTGTGTTATTTGGTAGAAACCTGCAATTAATCATCCTTGCCTGCCATAGTAATTCCTTCAATGTGGTGTGTTGGGTTTTTATTTCGAATTAACTTTACTTTGGGTGAGGACTGCATTTACTTCCCCTGTAAACTGTTTTCTTTGTTATCCTGCTGAGGATAATTGGACATTGGGGCCAAGTTGGAGGCATTAAAGGGACTTTTTTCTATGTTTGTGACTTTGTTATTTTTGTGTCACGCCTCAGGTCATCACATAGACTGTGAAGTATGATGGATTGAACCATGTCCCCAACATTCTGCATCCCTGCCTATACTGGCCTGTCACTTTGTAATCATTGTGCATGTTTACACATCATGGATAATTCAGCCATGTTGATACAATTGGGTTTATTATGTGGTACCCTCTTTCCCACTTTTTTTTTCATTTTCCAAGTCAGGGGTCGCCAACCTTTTGGACCTCAGGGACCACCAGACTCATAATTTTAAATCCCACAGACCACTAATATGGATTTTGACTGATGGTGACTTTCTGGTGTTGGTGGGAAAGTCGGTCCCATATTCCAGAGCTGCAGTAGTCACAGGACTGGCTCTTTGGTCATTCCAGAGCAGGTGCTCCTCCACCTGGGTGCACCAGCGTACCATGGACTGGAGAAGTTGCTCTGGGATGACCAAGGGCCAGTCTTGTGACTACTGCAGCTATGGAATAGGGAGCTGACTTTCCCACCAACATCAGCAAGTCACTCCGGGACAGATTTTCCTCCCCCATCATTGGTCTTATCTTCCAGTTCCAGCTCATGTGGCTCTACTCAAGGTAAAGTTTGCACTCAGTCAAAGGGTTGGGGCCAATAGGTGGGCAGGGCATGTCGGTAGTGCAGCCTTGTGTTCCTGCGCAGCCTGGATTAATTGCTTTGGGGGAAGTGCTTTGGGGAGGACATTTCTTTGTGGACTACCAATTTTTTTTCATGGACCACCAGTGTTCCCCGGCAATCAGTTGGCGACCATTGCTCCAAGTCACTGCAAGGAGAGTGGTAGTCACCATTCTCTCTGGTTCTTGTTTTTTTAATCCCCCCCCCCATTGAAGTGATCAAAGGGAACCCCCTTCCCAAAGCTACTTAATGTCCAAACTATCAGGGAAATAAACACAGGAGATTAAACCACAAACTGTTGTTCTGTATTCCAATCCATTCTTTAGCTTTTCAATAATGCTGACCAGGTATTCTGTCCAGAGAATGGTTGTCACTGATTGGATTCCACTGCTTACCAACTGTGCCAGAAAAATCAAACCTTAATCACTTTTCTTTCTTTAACAGAGTCTGGGAAAATGTGGTTTTCATTGGTAGACCTTGTATTGGAACCACTACTTTGACTTCCCCATAGTACTGGACACCTTTTTATTCCTCTACCAGTAGACCAGAAAGAAAGAAATTAAAAGAAAGAAAGAACACAGTACGAAACACTACAATTTTATTGTTTTTCTGGTTACTTGGTTTAGAAGGGGAAACTGGAAGAATTATTGTCAATTTTACCTCTGAGTCCAATCCTTCACCTTCCAGTAGTGAACCTTAGTTAATTCAGCAGTACAGAATGAAATGACAATGGAGGGCATCCATTTCAAAGTGATTGGAAAAGAGTGAACTTTCACAGTGCAATGTACAGTAGCTAGCTGGAGTAAAAACATCTGTGTTCAACTAAATAAAGCACAGCAGGGATTCACCCAGCATTCCTTATATGGTTAGAAGGCTGTTTTTGAAGTAGAGTAAGAAAAGGTGGAGAGGGGTTGCCTTTGTAGTGGGGTAGGATAGAATGAGGATGGTGTCAGGTGTTTCTTTCTTCAAGAAAGAGCAAACTACATGTAAGTAGGATGTGCAGATGGGCCCTCAGAGTCAGGAATGAGAACTACTAACTTTTCAGCAAGTAGTTCACACAATGCAAGAGAAGTTATCCAATCAAGGGATTTAAACTATTTAGTTTATTACAGAATAAATCTAATTGCATCTGAATTAATTGGGTCATTTTTTATCATAGAATTTGCATGACATGCTTACCTCTCATCAAAGCAGAGCTCCTTGAGACAGAAGCAATTGTAATTTGTTTTGCCTGCTGAATGGCTGCCCCATGTAAAGTGGGAAGGAACATGGGAGAGGGAAGGAACAAAAGGGATGGAAGATACCATGGGCAGATCTGGAAACTCACTTCAATTCATCTATCATTATGAATGATATAGGTGGGAAGTTTTCCTTCACCAACTTGGGTTTTTTTTTACTACACACTTAATTCTAGGTGATTTCTAAGGCACTGTTATTTTAGGAGAAAGTTTAATTGCCATTTTTTCTTAGAGAAACAGGCCATAATGTTTTATTTGAAATTTCTGCAGCATTTTGGAGTGACCAGAATGATACAGAGTCTAAATCAGACTCCGAGAAATCATGCTGATAACTCCAAGTCTTGAAATAAATCCCTTATTAAGTCAACTGCATGAAGAATTTATATTAGGTAATACATGTTATACAGAGGCAGTACTCGACACATATGATGCTGCTACTTACAAATGTATCCATTTTTTCTTGCCAAAAATGGCTGTACGTATCTCAGCATTATTCATTTCACCATTATTTAATATCTTTTTACAAAATGGAAAAATGTAAGACGTATGTCAACTCACTTAATTCAGGAGTGGGCTGCTGGGGAATTCACAGAGGTTTGGGAGAGCCCCTAGCTAAGATTCTGTGCAATTCAGAGAACTCCAAATCCCACTCCTGGCTGGCGCCCCCCACCCTGCTTTCCCAAGAGTTACCACGCAACCTGTTTTGGATGCAGGTAAGGGCAGGGTGCATGTGGAAGCTTGGGAAAGGCAAAAAACAGGACTCCAGGAAGTTTGGAAGTCCAAACATAGGCCTGTTTCTGGCTTC
The DNA here is from genome assembly GCA_004320025.1 of Laticauda laticaudata. Classification (NCBI taxonomy): domain Eukaryota; kingdom Metazoa; phylum Chordata; class Lepidosauria; order Squamata; family Elapidae; genus Laticauda; species Laticauda laticaudata. The sequence goes on from BHFT01033290.1 coordinate 4,656, forward strand.
CAGAGAGTCTCCAGAGCCCAGGGAGGCTATTTTCGCCCTCTCAGAGGCTCAAGGAAAGCTTCCGGAGCCTGGGAAGGGCAAAAATGCCCCCCCCCACCATAGTGCAGGAAGCTGGCTAGGCCACACCCACCATGGCCATGCCTATCCAGCAATCAGGCAGAGAAGCCTTTACTAAAATTTTTGAAGCCCACCCTTGACTTTATTCATTTGTAATCCAATATTCTTCTTAGTGACATAATATTTTTGATACCTTATACAAGAAAAACATATTTACTTTTTGTTGTTTACAAGGTTTGAATGAATACTTGCATGTGTACATATGTTCATTTAGCATGTTGTTGTATTACCATACCTTTTTTTTTTAGTTTTTCATTACAGTTGGTAAAAACCTTCACTGGTGTTTTCCTCTTCTAACCCTGATCTCCAATCTTCGGAGGCTTCCTGAACTACAAAAAAGGGATTCTTCATATACTGTACGTGGCCCATGGCCCCACTCCTGCTCAAGGTTAACTAGTGATATGTATGTATGCATGTATGTATGTATGTATGTATGTATGTATTTGCCTCCTGTATCAATGATACAACTTGATCTCAATCAAGGGTTTTTCCTTTTACAACTTTCAATTATTTTAAGTACATGTCATCTTTTGAGGAAGTGAGGAAGACATCATGCTATTTTCCTTTATTAATAAGAACATGTTCTCCTTTTCCTATGCACATTTTGCTCTTAATTATTGCCAGAGCAATACAGTCTTCCAGAATTGGAGAGAAGATATTGTCTACTTCACTCCCTATAATTCCACAAACTCAGATGATCCAAATACACCAGCAGTATCAAAGCTTGCTGGTACAACTCTCTATACTAAGACCATACAACTTGACACAGCAACCAGTGGTACCAATAACAAACCACAATTACATCAAAATAATGAAACATGGATTTTCATTTAGTAAGGAGCCCAATTATGTAATACCACCAATGATCAAGTTCTTTTCTAACATCAATAATGCATATGTCACCATTGCCCCTTGTCCACGTGTCAACAAAAAAGGTAGTAGAAATTGAAGAAGAAATATATTCAGAACCCTTGCAAAAATGTGCTCTCCAAAGAAATTATTTATCCATTAGATATTCACATTGGAGTCGATTTTCCATATATTCACCACAGTGCAAAATAATAAATGAAGAATAATAGGGAGGTTACAATATACAGAGGGTATGTTCCTGCTTTACAGTACCCTGTTACAATATATACACATATTCTGTGAGATGCAACATATTGAAATCTAATGCCCCTTAATTCAGGGTTAATAACAGCACAGAGTGATTACTTTGAGGCCAATTATTAACTCATGTCTTCCTTTGGACTATTAGCAATACTGTCAGTGAAAGTAGTCCAATTATCTTAACTTTCCTGATAAGTCAGCATCATCAATGTCACTGAATCAGTGTATAAGGATGACGAAAACATCAATCCCAAACTATTCCCAACAAATCTGCTTTCATGTTTTCCATCTCAGTGCACGATGGAATGAGGTTGGAATCCTTCTTTATTGAACCTTTCAATGTTCACACCATACTGCATAACTTCATTAATCAACTTGATGTACTTCCTTCAGGAGATATTACTAGCTGATGATGAACAACTGTTTGCATAGTTGAAAACTACTTGGAAGCCAAAGAAAGCATATGCTAATCAGCTCTCTTAATCCTGTGTGCAACATTGTTCAATTTAGGGTAAGTTCTAAAACCCTGTGTCCTCCCCACTCTTTCCTCTATTCTTAGCAGCTACTAGATGAATAGTTGTAGTTCAGGGAGTTGGTCTGAAGGATATTCTCCTATGCAGGTGCAGATAAAAGGCAGGTTTTAGCAGCTGAAGGACAAAGAAATGGAATTGTTTTTAAATACTGGGCTTTTTGCCACAGGAGAACTTTTGCTTAGTCCCAAGGTCTGAAGAATCTTTATTTTATTTTTTTTTGATCCCTTTGGATTCATTGCTGTATTTATGTGTAAGCATGCAATTCACCCTTTGCTCTATTCTTTGTAAGGTGTCTAAAGCAGGGGGTTGCCAACCTTTTGGACCTCAGGGATCACCAAACTCCATAATTTTAGATCCCAGGGACCACTAACAGGTTCTGTAGGTGTGGCCTAATTTGTGGGTGTGGCTTGGTGGTCATGTGTCTGGCTTGGCATGGCTTGTATATAAATATTATAAATATTTATATAAATGTTAAATTTTTAATAAAAAAGAGCAACTTTTTACCCAAAATCAGGCAAAGCAGACAGGCAGATTGAGTTACTCACAGAATCACAGATTCATTCAGAAATCTATCTATCTGCCATTGGCTAGCTCAGTCTGTCACATAAAATTTGNATCATTCAGTGATTTATCTGCCATAGGCTAGTTCAGTCTCTCAAATTTGCTTGCCTTGAGTCTGCACTGAATTTGCTTGCAAGCAAACCTTCAGTCCTAAGGGAGGTTCGGCTGTGCTTAGCTAGAAAGCAAGAAATCCAACCATTTCCTGCTTCCTAGCTAATCTAAATCTCCCAGCAGACCAGAACAGATGATGGTCAGAAAAAGGAAAAATAGCAACTTAGCAGACAAGTTTGCCAGGTAAGGAGGGAGTGCGCGAGGAGGGTTTCCCACAGGCCATGTGGGATGAGCAGCCTTGTGTTTCTGCGTAGCCTGGATCAATTGCTTTAGGGGGTGGTCTGGGGGTGAGATTTTTCTGTGGCCCACCAAAATTTTCTCACCAGTGGGCCGTGGCCACCAGTTGGCGACTGCTGGTCGAAAGGACTGCTGGTTGAACTCAGGTGCAAGAAATGCAAGGCCTTTAATACAAAGAGCCTTCTAAGTGATGATGAAGACAATGAGATATCTCCTTGTTCTCTTGGATGACATTTTCAGCAGTTGTAAGAAGCCCTCAGAAGTCCACTCAATCAAAGGCCAGGAAAATAACTAACAGAACTACTTTGGTAGTTTAGGCCCTGTCACACTGCCCAACGGATGCAAAACAGACACAACGGATGAGAAAAATGTTCCATCTGTTGTTATCCGCTCTCAGAAGGGGCAAAAATTTGCATAACCAGAGCGGATAACATGGACACGGGGAGGACGCAGGGCGGATGGAAAGCGGATGCGGAATGGAAGCCCAGCGGATGGAAGCGGATGGGAGCGGATGGCACATACCGCTGGCTTCCGGGGACTCCAGCAAAGCGGACGCGGAAAGGATCCAGTGGATGCAGAGCGGATGCACAGCGGATGAAGCGGATGCACAGCGGATGCACAGCAGATGCACAGTGGAAGCCTAGCGGATGCCGAGCATTAATTGTACATGCAGGGAGGATGCATTGCGTCAGCCCCGCGGATATAACGGAAGCAGCTCGGAAGCAGGTCGCCATTCAGGGAAAGACCTGCTTCCACACACATCGACTGCCTTGCCTGTCCTGCCTGTATGTCTGCCTGCATAGTCTGCTGCAAGCCTTGCTCCCAGCCTTGCTGCCAGCCTCGCTGCCAGCCTCCCTGCCAGCCTTGCTGTTCTGCTGCCTGCCAGCCTTGCTGCCAACCTCCTGCCAGCCTTGTTGTCTGCCTGCCTGCCAGCCTTGCTGCCAGCCTCCCTGCCAGCCTTGCTGTCTGCCTGCCTGCCAGCTTGGTTCATGCCTGCCTGCCAGCCTTGGTGCAATGCCTGCCTGCCAAGCCTTCCTGCCAGCCTTGGTGCCTGCTGCCTGCCTGCCAGCCTGCCTGCCAGCCTGCCTGCCAGCCTTGGTGCCTGTCTCCCTGCCAGCCTTGCTGCCAGCCTTAGTTCCTGCCAGCCTCCCTGCCAGCCAGCAACCCCACAACCATGCGGAAGCACAGCAAGCTTCAGCCATCTGCTGCCAGCCCTGGCAAGAGGGACAGGGCTACCATCCCGCCTCTGGCCCTCACTCTGGTTCTCCTGGGCTTCTGCAGCATGGCTCGCTCTTCTGGGGCTGGGGCTTCTGCTGCTTCTGCTTCTGGAGGAGCTGATGACAAGCACTCCAGCACAGCCACTTCCACAGCACCTGCACCCTTCACCCCTAGACTGAGCGACCAAGAGGAGTGCCAGAGACTCATTTTTGTCTTATAGCTTGTTGTTAATGAAGTCTATTTTTTGATACACACACTTGCTTCATTTCTTTTTTTTAATAAAGTCTTGCTTAAACTTTTAGAAATGGTTTAAAGCCTTTGCTGCTTGTGGGATGGGTTAAGATAGCAGTGGATGGGTTGAGATAGCTGTGAAGGGCAGGATACCTTTGTGATGGGTAATAGCTGTGGGATAGATAAACCTCCAGTGCAAGCATATGTGGACTGTATGGTCCACCCTCCAGGTGCCACACCTATGGCCCTTTATATTCAATAACAATGTAATCATTGATCCACACATGTCAACATAAACACAACTCTTTATTAAATGCCCTGTTCATTGTCGGGCCACTCAACATATATGGCACAATCTCATCACTGTGATGAGACAGGCTGAAGGAAGCATCCATTAAGGCATCTATCATCCTGCCTTGCCACTCCTACTCAGCTGGGAGTTGCACCAGTGTTTCAGGAGGTTGCGCTGCTTCTTCCCTTACGTGAGGCTTCTGTTGGGGCCTTGCACATCCTCAGTGTCTATCAGTTTCACCCTTGCCTCCATTCCCCAGGCTCCATGTCCCCATTGCCTTGTTGAGGTCGCACGAGCCTGTTCTGCAAGACTGGGTAGCGATGTGCCATGAGATTGTGCAGGATGCAGCAAGGCTTCCATGATTCCTTCCTCACGGTTCTTTGGGCAAATGCTGCATGGTGGTGAGAAGTACTCTGGAACCTGTTGGCAAGGATGCCAAAGGCGTTCTCCACCACCCGCCGTTGCCTGGACAGCCTGTAGTTGAGATCCTCTCTTCACGGGTTGAGAGAGCTGAAGTGTTGGGCTTCATGAGTAGGTTCTGAGAGAAGAGGCGTTCATCCCCATTGATGAAGTAGGGCACATCTTGTGTGTCGTTGGGCAGGGTGTCTGGATCTGGAAAGCCCAGATGAGGTTGCGTTCCAGCTCCTCCTTGAGATGACTGCGTTGATACCTGGGCATCTGAGATGAGCCGTTCCTGAAGCATCGATTGTACATTGAACTTGTAGTCAGCATCGACCATGGTGAAGAGGATGATGCTGAAGACCCTTGTAATTGAAATAAATGGACCCCGACTTGGCTGGAGCTTGGCAGGCCCACGTGGCTTGCCATCTAATGGCTCCAACGGTTGGGGGAAGTTCCACCTTCTGATACCACCTGCTCTGCAACTTTCTTCCATCCCTTCTTCAGGTAGGGCACTGGAGGAGCCCTCCAGGTATTCTTTCATGAGGCCTACACACTTCTCTGACCACAATGCTGATGTGTTGGGTGCAACCCCTCAGCCGTACTGCAATGCTCCTGTAGGTGGTCCTAGGCCAGGTGGCGCAGAGTGAGTCGCCCTGAGCCCAGGTTCGCAGGCTGGGCTGGAAGTTGGCGTTTCCTTGTCAACACCTGGGTTGGGTCAGCTGTGTGTACAACTTCGTCAAACAATGGCTGGAGGCATCCTCAGTAAGTTCTGGAATGCCTGAGCTGTCTTCGCTCCTGAACTCTCATCAGCTTGTTTGTACAGTCCGTCCTCTGCTCTTCGGAGAAACCATCTTCTACCCAGATGCTTCTTGGCCACCCCTGTTTTTCCCTTAGTTAGGAGTTCACAGAGCCTGTAAGATGCTTCGCACTGTTGCAGAACGGATGGTGGCTGCCAAAAGGACTGTGTTACGATCCACGGGGAGCATGACTGGATGCTGTGGAGAGGAGAGTCAGATGAAGGTGCAGAAGGTCTGAAGCAGGGCTGCTGGTCCTGAAAGTGAGATCCAGATGTGTGCTCCCCCTTTTTATAAAGGCAGTATAGGTGTCCGTTTGCATTCCTCTAGGCATCCTCCTAGGCCATCCTCTAGAACATCCTTAATATCCGAGATAGGTCCCCTCTGTGAACGTTTTTTCATTTTAAACGCTTTGTTTCCGCTAGGCATACCATTCTGCATCGTTCTGCGGTCCGTTCTGTCCTCCCTGCAGTATCCGAGCGGATGAGTGCGCGGATGCACAGCGGATGCCTAGCGGATATATGCAGGATATGTAACGGATGCAGACGATGCCTAGAGGATGCAGTAGCGGATGCCAGAACAGCGACGAAATTGGAGATCATTTTTCCATGCAAAAGTTTGAACAGCTCAAAACTTTTCTGAGTGGATGAAATGTCCATAAATGGATGCTGACGGATAGAGGGAAGCAAAAACGGCGGAGTGAGTACATTCGTGTTTAACCAATGGATGGCAAGCTTTTTTGTCCGTTTTACATCCTCTTTGCATCCATTGGTGCAGTGTGACAGGGGCTTTTCCTAAGAGTGCATAGTCTTTCCAATTCTTGGACTGTCTTAGATACTACACTTGATCTTAGTCAAAAGGCTGAGAAGCACTTCTCGGCCTTTTGGCTAAAATCAAGTGTAGGAATTTTGTTTTGCTTATTTTATTTTATTTTGCTTATTTGTTTGTTGGATTTTTGAGCAATCACTTAAAAGGTTCTCTAAGTTCTGAGGGCACCAAATGCACATGTTATGATTCTTAGTACCACAACTGCTATCTAGACTCTATTCCTCGAATTTCAAGAGAAATATTATGCTAGTTTCTCTTTTCCATCCCTAAAGTGTGAAATAGAAAGTTAGGAAGAATGTTATCCATAACATGTTTATGTGTGTGAATCTGCAGCTTATGAAATTAACCTAATCAGAAGTTAGCCAATACAATCTGCAGCAAACAGCCTGGGAAGAGGATTTATTCCAATCTCTCAGAAGAATCTTTCAAAATATGGAGTTTGCAGTCAATAATATATAGCAAATGGAAACCATTTGGCTTCTCTTTATTACATAGAGCAACTTGAAAAGTCAGGAGCACTTTCAAATGCGTTCAGTTAAAAAACTTTTTTTAAAAAAAATTACTAAATTTAAAATAACTGCCCAATTGAATTTGCATTCTCAAATATTTGCTATTCCTAGGTAAGGGAAGTAACCTAATTTTGCTTTACATTTTTTTTAAAGTTCTAATTCTATTTTATTAAGTATAAAAATACACTGCTTTTATGCTGGTTTTCAAACAGTTATTTTCTATGTTCCCATTGTTGTTTTTTAATTCCAAGGAAGAGGGCGACAGGTTTTAGACTAAATGACAGTCAAGATACACAACTTTATTGTTATTACGACCAGTGTGATTCGCAACAATCCCATGTGAATGTCTATTGGCTATTCAAATGGAAAACAAAAGCCTGTTTATCCGCTGGCTAATTATACTAAAATATGAAGTAAGGCTCCCAAAGGGGAAGCCTCTTCTCTTTTCTGTTTTCCCTTCGAAGCATAAACCTCTTTCCATAGCTGATACTTCAGAGTGTTCGTATGTTTATCACTAAGAACCACACCTGACTGTTAACCTTTCCTTTCCAGAAATCTCCCTGTTTGCTATATAACCTCTAGTATAAGAGGAAACACTTTGCTTAAGGTTTTCAAACTTGTCTTTTATTTGTCTTTTTCACTTCAGGTAAAAGAAAAAAACCAAATAAATATGGTGTTGACTGAATATTTCTGAAATACAATCTGCAGAAAATAATAGTAGCAGATTGTATCTTTTTGCCATATTGTACCTTAGAGGGCAGTACTAAGCAGATCCAAGCTCATTGAGGTCTACCCATCCTCCTCCATGAAAAGATCAGATCTAAAGGAATTATCTGAATTCAATAATTTATTAATGGGTGACCAAATAAACAGTATTTCATTATTTAAAATTTTGATTTAATTATCAAGAATAATGGAGATATTTTGTGACATATATATGCTGACCTGGTAAATTGTAACCATTGTCACAAACCTATTTGTCCATTGGTATCATTTTTCATGGATCCACATGTTTAGCACTAACACTGAAAAATATGATTTTATTACAGGAAAGCTTACTTAAAAGTCTACAATGCCTTTGTCATAAAGCATACTAGAAACTTGTCATAAGCATACTATGGGCTTTGTGAGTAAAATTTAGACAGGGGTTTTATCCTTAAAGTCTACATTTTCTTACCTTAGCCATTGGGATGAATGTTTAACACTTCCAATCTCTGCTTATTTTCTCCTGAAAATATGTCCCCCCCCCAAAAAAAAAATAGACGGAAGGTGTATTAGTTATTTGTAAAAATAATAAAGATGAGATACAAAAAAAAAGTTTACCTATCCCCAATGCTAAGGTAATGTTGTAGAGCCGCGGAATAACCTGAGGGAAACGTGGAGCGAACTTCAGCCTTTTACTTTATTGAAACAATAAAGGGTTGCTGTGGCTGCCGCGCTAACAAGGCAGCCAGCTGGCGGACAACAGCTGATGCCATTTGACAGCTCCCTTTTATAGCCAGCTGTCAAACAGCA
>BHFT01033291.1:0-34358 GCA_004320025.1 Laticauda laticaudata
ATGTCCTGTGGCTTTGAGGTGTTGGACCAGGGAAGAGGTCAGTTCTTCTTTTCTGATTGAGTTTTTGTGTTTTGTATATATATATATATACTTATACATATATGTATACATATACATATACATATACATATATATATATATGGCAGTCAGTTTATTGGTATAGTTAACTAGCTGGAAATATTTTATTGAAAGTCTGGGATGTGTGTTGGGGGGTAATGGTTTTTAGAAACCATGACTTAATTTAGTTTAGGAAATGATAGGAGGGTGTAAGAGGAAGTTAGGACTGCAGGAGCTAAAGCTGAGAAGTTCTAACACTAGACTAGTTGACAGATGACATTAGAATCCCCCAGAGGAAGTGGAGCTTTTATTGTTAATGGGCCACAGCAGTCATTAGTATAACCCCAATGATGTCATTAAATTGACATTGTATGCCAGGAATGATTTTTTAGGTGCATGTGCATTGTGTGAGAGTCTCTCTCTCTCTCTCTCTCTCTCTCTCTCTCTCTCTCTCTNAGTCTCTCTCTCTCCCTCTCTCTCTCTCTCTCTCTCTCTCCCTCTCTCTCTCTCTCTCTCTCTCTCTCTTTCCCTCTCCATCCCTCCCTCCCTCCAAATCTCCTGTCATACACAGGAAAAGTCAGGAAAAGTAACTCCAATAATCTTTTTTTCCCTGTTGTCCAGTTTCTATGAGATAGGAGCTTTTCAAAAACATGTTTTATTCTTTTATGTGCAAGTACATTAAATCACATAAATTTCCACATTTCTGACTCATCAATTCACCCAGGCTAAAATTGATCCCTAGTGATACTCTCAAACCATCCAGGAGCAATTTGGAAGTCTTCTCTTGCTTTGGGGAACCCAAAGGTCACATGTTGTGTCCCAGTCTTAGAATCTCTGCTTATTGAGATGTGCTTGAATGCAAAACCATGCTTCCTAGAAGTCCTTTTCTTTGATATGAAAAGTTGTCAACTCAAAGTCACGACTAACCTTTGTTTGTCCCCACAGGTTTCTGCATGGGTTATAAATTAAGGCTATAAGACCCTACAGGAGAAAAGTTACACAGAATCTAAACGCCACTTCTTTAAAATAAATATAAATGAAGCAGGGTGCAAAATTTTGGCTTTCACAAAAGCGAAGTTTAAAAAGAAAGATATTTATGAAGTTCTACAAATATGTTTTATGAAGCTTTCAGAATATGTGGAGTTAGGCAAATTTTGTTCTCTGGTGTCAGAACATTTGAAAACCTAAGGAGGTTCAGCTTCAGTCCAAGTCTTACAAAGATGAATGTTAGAAAATGGAAGAACAAAAATTAACAAATATGACTTTGAAGGGTGATTTGGATCATTGCCAAACATCAAAGTGCACCATTTTGTTCAGTGCCATTTGTTTCACAACTCCTGTGCAGAGAAAGAGATAAAGATGAGAGCAACTGTGCAAACACTGTTCTTTGGAGTGTTTGCAAATGGATCAAAAGGGGAGAAATAAGAATCTCAAGATTAAGAAATATTTGGTAGAGATTTTCATCCCCTACAGAGTTGAAAAAAGCTAATGTTTTGTTGACACCATGAAATGTTTGTAATTTGTTCCTCATTAAAAAAAAGAAAGAAAGAAAGCTGGAAGATTTAACCTGAAAACCAAGAGAGGACAAATTGAAGCAAAGGTAATTTTAAGAAGAAAAGATTCATCAGACTAGTTCTTTTCTTAGGCTTCCTGGGCTATGAGAATATGATGGAGGTACTATGTTTGTGTATGGATGAACTTCCAGAATATAGTGTATCATGAAAGAACGATTTATCTACATGTGGAATATTCCATAAAGAATTACTGTATGATTGAGATGGCATACAAGTTGATCAAACAGACAATTTCCCATAACCTACCTGATTAATAATTATGTAATTATAAAGTGAAGTAGAACCTGGCAGGACTTATTCTTGATAAATCCATGATGAATTCAAGTCATCAGCACCTTTTAAAAAATAAACTAGAATTTTGTACTAGAATTTTGTCTAGTGGTTATGATAAGTAAATTACAATTACTATGTAAAATTGAGTATACCAAGGATTTGGTTTCTTGTCTCTTCAATAGTCCTGGATTCTGTCAACATTGCCTCTAGAAGCCCAGAACTCTCAAGAAAAATTCTGAGGTTACAAGATAGATATGTAAGAGAAAGGGAGAATTTTATTCCGACTAGAAATTGATTTTATTCGTCAATTTTAGTTTTTGTAGCTGTAGAAAATGGGTTACGTCTGGTTTGCTAACTGGTGTGATGCATGTATTTAGTTTTCAGAAAACCATTGACATGTGGGACTAATCATCACCTCCAATAAGAGTTTGACAAATAAGTTTATTTTTTAACTTATGGAAGAACAAATAGAATTCTCCATGTCATGAGCCATATTTTTCAGGAAAAGTGGTATAAAATAAAGCATTCATTTCTTTAATCTACTAAGAGCTTGATACTTTAGCCCTCTTCTCTCTCCCTCATTTTATGGACTCTTAAAAGCCTATATTTAGAAACAGAGTAATCTGCCTTCAAAAGATTTGTTTTCTCAGCATAAAAAGCCATCATTCTTCATCTTTCTTGTTCTGTCATGTCATGGAAATTTTTATAAAGTTAAATATTGTTGTAAAAAAATAAGGCCTAGATTACTAAAGAATACTGTTAAGTCTTCCAGCGAGAATTAGATTTACATAAGTTTCTTATTATCCATTTCAAACACAATTAATTTCACCCAACCAACGGAATGGATCACCATCAGATTACTCTTTGAGCACTCTTTCAAGATGTTATTTTACTCGACCCATATCTCTTCTGCTGGTATGAAATCTGATTGGAGAAGCCAAGTGTTTTGCAGTACTACAGACGTACAAACATTTGTAGCTTTCCGCTCTCAGAGGATAATCTGGAGACTTCCTAGATTCAGAGGTGGAGTATCCTACTTAGCTGTAGTAAGTTCTAGTGATCCAAATGATATGAATCCAGGTAACAATAGCAATAGGCATAGCAATTAGACATATATAACCTTGAGCCCAGTGAGATTCAAACTGCCAAATTGCAGGCAGCCAGCAGTCAGCAGAAGTAGCTTGTAGTACTGCATTCTACCCACTGCGCCACCAAGGCTCATGGTTCTGAATGGTAACAAAGTATTGTTTTCGGTCTCACCTTTCTATCTTCTAAGGGTTGTCTGGTTGTCACTGCCTAGAACCAGTAACCTTGATGAATTTTTTTAAAAAAATGGATTTATAATATGCAGTCAGATGTATAATGTCTTTTTGCTCTCTTTTCTCCATTAAAACAATATGTATGTCAGAATAGAGTAATGTTCACGATGTACATGAGAGCCATAGAGATTCCCACTGCTAATCCACATGAGAAGTGTACCTTGGATTGTTCATTAACATGTTATGGGTCTTGTGAAGTCTGCTCATCCGTCATGTACTAGAAAAGACCTAAAAGGCACATGCTACCCCATCCTAAAGGGCACATGCTATGCAAAGTTCATCACATCCTTGAGTTTTCTTTGTTTGTAAAGCTGTCAATGCTCAACAGCAATGTTTATTCATTGTTAAGGCTCTGATTATTTGTTTTAGACATCCCTTCTTCCTGATTGCAAAGCTGAAGCAGTAGCCCCAGGCATCTCTATGCAAATTCTCCAAACCCATGCTCTCCTCTGATCTGGAGGCAAATTGAGACAAGACTCTTCTTTCTGCCTGTTCCTCTCAAAAAACCATAGTGACCCCTTATGATGTCATTTCTTCAAGCAGAAAAAGAAGGAAGATTTGGCCAGAGAGACAATGTTGGGCCATTATAATTCCCACAATCACCAAACTTCGATTGATTTGAAGATCATAAAGGAGGAAACAGAACGTCACAACTTCAGACATCTAACTACTAATAACTTGAAACAGATCACATTTATGTTCTTTATTGGAACATAGGAAGGATCCCTAAACAAGAGCCATGGTGGTGCAGGGGTTAGGATGTAGTATTGCAGGCTTATTCTGCCAACTACCTGCAATTCGATCCTGCCCTGCTCATTGACTCAGCCTTCCATTCTTTCAAGGTCAGTAAAATGAGGATCCAGATTGAAGGGGGCAATATGCTGACTCTATAAACCATTAGAGATGGCTGTGAAGTAGTATATAACTTTAGAAGTCCCATTACATCCAAAGAGTAGGGTAAAGAAACACAGGTTTTAATCTGTAAGGATTCATATATTCATATCCTTCAACTCCATAGAAGTTGGTTTTTGCGATAACTAAAGCCCCTGTCACACTGCACCAATGGATGGAAAGAGGATGTAAAATGGAGAAAAACACTTGTCATCCATTGATTATGATTAACTGGATTGCATTCTTGTACTCACTGCCTCCGTTTTTCATCTCTCTCTATCCGTCCCAGCATCCGTTTTATTGACGTTTCTCCGCTCAGAAAGTTTTTGAACTGCTCAAAACTTTTGAGTTGGATAAATGTATCTCCAATGTGTCCGTTTGCTCCGCTAGGCATCGCTAGGCATCCGTTTTCGGCATCTGTTACACATCGCTATAATCCGCTGGGCATCGCTGGGCAATCCGCGCAAACTCCATCTGCTCCAGTGGTAAACGGACGCAGGGAGGAAGCGGAACGGACGTGGAACCGGAATGCCAGAACGGATGCCTAGCGATGGCAGAAGGCAACAAAGCATTTAAAATGGCAAAAACATTCGCAGAAGGCGGACCTATCTCGGATATAAGGATGTCTAGAGGATGCTAGAGGATGCAAAGGACACGTAGGGGAAAACTATACTGCCTATAAAAAGGAGGAGCAACTCACCTGCATCTCACTTTCAGACCAGCAGCCTGCGGTGCAGACCTCTGCAGCCTTCATCTGACTCTTCCTCCTCCACATCCAGTCATGTCCACTGTGGATCGTAACAAAGTCCTTTTGGCAGCCACTACCTTCTGCAACAGTGCGAAGCATCTACAGGCCTCTGTGAACTCTACTACGGGAAGAAAAGGAGGCGGCAACAAGCTTCTGGGTCGAAGATGGTCGCCAGAAGAGCAGAGGACGGACTGTTCAACAAGGTGATGGGAGGCTCAGGAACGAAGAACACTCGTGCATTCCAGAACTTCATGAGGATGCCTCCAGCCATGTTTGACGAAGTTGTGGCGACGGCTGACACCGAGGTTGACCAAGCAGAGCACCAACTTCTGGCCCAGCCTGGAAACCTGGGCTCAAGGTGGCACTCACGCTGGCGCCATCTGGCTCAGGGACCACTTACAGGAGCATGCAGTACCGGCTGGAGGGTGCCACACAACACATCGCATTGTGGTCAGAGAAGTGGTGCAGGCCATCATCAAAGAAGATACGGAGGAGCTCCTTCCAGTGCCCCTCCACTGAAGAAGGATGGAACAAAGTTGCAGAGCAGTGGTCATCAGAGGTGGACTTCCCACACACATTGGAGCCATCATGGCAAGCACATGGCTGCAAAGCGCCAGTCAAGTCGGGGTCCACTTATTTTCAACTAACAAGGGCTTCTTCAGCATTATCCTCTTCGCCATGGTCGAGCTGACTACAAGTTCATGTACATCGATGCTTCAGGCAATGGTCATCCTTCAGATGCCTAGGTATTACAATGCCAGTCACCTAAGGAGGGGCTGGAACGCAACCTCATTGTGGGTTCCCAGATCCAGAACCCCTGCCAACGACACACAAGATGTGCCCTACTTCACATCGTGGGGGATGACGCCTTCTCCTCCACAACCTACTTCATGAAGCCCTACACCTCCAAATACCTCACCCGTGAAGAAGGATCTTCAACTACAGGCTGTCCAGGGAAGGCAGGCGGGTGGTGGAGAACGCCTTTGGCATCCTTGGCAACAGTTCCAGGTACTTCTGCACCACCATGCAGCATCGCCAGAGACTGTGAGGAGGATCATGGAAGCTTGCTGCATCCTGCACAATCTCATGCCGCACCGTTACCCGCCCAGTCTTGCAGAACAGGCTCGTGACCTCCAACAAGGCAATGGGGACATGGAGCCTGGGGAATGGAGGCAAGGGCAAAACTGATAGACACTGAGGGATGTGCAAGGCCCAACAGAGCCTCACGTGAAGGGAAGAAGCAGCGCAAGAACCTCCTGAGACACGTGGTGCAACTCCCCAGCTGGAGAAGTGGAGTGGCAAGACAGGATGATAGATGGTTAATGGATGCTTCCTTGAGCCTGTGGCATAACATGATCGAGTTGTGCCATGTATGTTGAGTGGCTCTACAATGAAGAGGGCATTAATAAAGAGTTGTGTTTATGTTGACATGTGTGGGATGATTGATTAACATTATTATTGGTAATAAAGGGCCATAGGTGTTGGCACTGGGAGGGTGGACCATCCAGTCCCACTATGCTTGCACTGGAGGTTTATCTATCCCACAGCTATTACCCATCTCAAAGGTATCCTGCCCATCCACTGCTGTCCTTACCCATCCACAGCTATTACCCATCCCACAGGTATTCCTGCCCATCCACTGCTATCTTAACCTCACCTCAAGCCTGCAAAGGCTTAACCATCTTCTATAAGTTTCCACCAAGACTTTATTAAAAAAAGAAAATGAAGCAAGTGTGTGAATCAAAGATAGACTTTATTAACAACAAGCTATAAAACAAAAATGAGTCTCTGGCACTCCTCTTGGTCGTTCAGTCTCAGGGGTGAAGGGTCCAGGTGCTGTGGAGGTGGCTGGTGCTGGAGTGGCTTGTCTTGATCCCCCGCATCATCAGCTCTCCGGAAGCAGAAGCAGCAGAAGCGCCAGCCCCAGAAGAGCAAGCCGTGCTGCAGAAACCCAGGAGAACCAGAGTGAGGGCCAGGGGGTGGGATGGTGGCCCTGTCCCTCTTGCCAGGGCTGGCAGCAGATGGCTTGAGGCTTTCTGTTCTTCCCATGGTTGTGGGAATTGCTGGCTGGCAGGAGGGCTGGAGGGATGCTGGCAGGAACCAAGGCTGGCAGGAAGGCTGGCAGGCAGGAAAGGCACCAAAGCTGGCAGGCACCAAGGCTGGCAGGAAAGGCTGGAGGAAGGCTGGCAGGAGGGTGGCAGGCAGGCACCAAGGCTGACAGGCAGGCAGGCACCAAGGTTTGCAGGGGAAGGCATGCACCAAGGCTGTCAGGCAGGCATGCACAAGGCTGGAGGCAGACTGGCTGGCAGGCAGGCAGACAGCAAGGCTGCAGGAGGCTGGCAGCAGGCTTGCAGGCGGCATGCAGGCAGGGCAGGCAAGGCTGTCAAGTCGCGCGGCAGCAGGTCTTTCTCTGAATGGTGACCTGCTCCGAGGTGCTTCCCTTATATCCGCGGGGCTTACACAATGCATCCTCTCCCGCATGCGCATTAACGCTAGGCATCCGTTAGGCTTCCGCTGTGCATTCCGCTAGGCTTCCGCTGTGCATCCACTCTGCATCCGCTGTATCTGTTCGTGTCCCGCTTTGCTGAGCCCGCCGGAAGCCCTGCGGATGGTGCCATCGCGCTCCATCCGCTTCCATCCGCTGGGCTTCCGTTCCGCATCCGCTTTCCATCTGCTCTGGTCCCCCCCATCCGTTCTCTTCCGTGTTTATCCGCTCTGCTTTATGCAAATTTTTTCCCCTTTTGAGAGCGGATAACAACGGATGGAACATTTTTCTCTTCCGCTGTGTCCTTTTTACAAACGTTTTGCATCCATTGGGCAGTGTGACAGGGCCTTAAGGTTGAATCTTATTTAAATGACCTGTTGTAGTAATCTGCCCTTCTGTAATGAATTTAATTTTACAGTCCTATGTATTCTATT
Organism: Laticauda laticaudata; assembly: GCA_004320025.1. NCBI lineage: Eukaryota > Metazoa > Chordata > Lepidosauria > Squamata > Elapidae > Laticauda > Laticauda laticaudata. The sequence goes on from BHFT01033291.1 coordinate 7,782, forward strand.
AGCTTTGTCATATTATTCTAAGTTCTCATAACCAAAGAAATAATAATAGTAATAAAGCAATTCCATACGATAAAATTCATTTCATCTACGTGGCACCAATTTCATGCGGCTCACTGCACTTTTGTTGATGTTTTGATTACATATGTGGAGGGGAAGAATAGAAGATCAACTTGGTCCTAGAAAGGAATACTCCAGCCTTTTTTTATTACCCTACCATATTTAATATAACACAATCCAGCTGATACAGTTAATGTCTCTAGTTTCTCTACAGAATGCGGTAGCCATGTGGTAGTGATCTACCATCAGCTTAGAGTCAATGACAACATCAAGTGACAAAAGTTATATTATGGCTGTCTGCACTATACCTGAGGCAGAAGAGACTAAACAGAGGAAGTAATTTTTAGTGCTGGGTAGTTGAGAACTGAAAGCTGAAATGGGTGTGATCATGGACATGCAAACATATTTATGTTAGAATCAACAAAGAGATAAAAGCAACTCTGTTTATTTTACTCTGATTACAGATGTACAACTGGGCATATTTGATTCAAACTTTCATGCTGTAACTTTTTGCTTAACCAGTGTTAGTTGGTGTACCAATCCTGGTAAGAGACATGAGGTAGCTACTGTGTTTCCATGAAAACAAGACCCGGTCTTATTTCCCTTTGGATTCTGAAATAAGTACGAGGGCTTATTTTCAGGGGTTGTCTTATAGCTGGGCAGCTATAGCAGCCCAGCAGGTGATTTTTCAGTGGTCCTCACACTTATGACCATTGCAGCTTCCCTAAGTCAATGGAAAAAGCCAGATTCATTTAACAATCGTGGCAAAAAAAGGTTGCAAAATAGATGCAACTCAGTTAAGCAGCCAGCTTGCTTAACAATGGAAATTCTTCTCCCAATTGTGGTAATAAGTTGAGGAACCCCTGTAACTGGAAGAATGTAATCTAATCATGATTCCCGTGATCTTGTAGGAAAAGTAGTAAATGGTTTACACTTAGTAAGAAATCTTTTCAAGCACTGGAAGATCATTGTGGACGTTAGCTGATAAAATAATCACAATATGTATTAGCATTTACATTCTGTGGTGGTGCGGTGGTTTGAATGCAAGACTGCAGGCTAATTCTGCCAACTGCCAGCAGTTTGAGTTTCACTGGCTAAAGGTTGACTCAGCCTTCCATCCTTCCGACATCGGTAAAATGAGGGCCCAGACTGCTGGAGTGATATGCTGACTCTGTAAACCGCTTAGAGAGGGCTGTAAAGCACAATAGAGCAGTGTATATAAGGCTAAGTCCTATTGCTATTGCTATTGTTATTCCAGTTTTCCTCTGATAGTTTAGGCAGAATTTGCTCTAATTTTATGACATCATAACTCATAACAACCCTACAAGAATGGTGGAACTGTATGTGAGTGTCAGCCTTACAAGGCAGATCAGATCAAGAAATATAGTCTACAGAAGTCTAAAGACACGCTCTGGCAGCTAACCTACCTCCTATAGTAATCATGTGTTTGATGTTCTCTTTTTTATAACTACATGAATTAAGGAAGTATCTGCTGTGTATTAATCTAATCTAATCACATCACACTGATGATGTTATCTAGTTGGGGAATGAGATGTCTGCAAGAAAAGAACCAAGCTAAGAGATCACCAAGGACCCCACAAAATCTAAGTTTTCTTTCTTGTCCTTTGAGTAACAGTTCTCTTTCTGTCCCTCAAGGTCACCTTCTTTGCTCTCTAAGAGATTGAGCCACTCAAAGTCACCCAATGAACTCTGTGATCTACAGTATGTTGTTCCATCCTAAATTTAAGCTCATAACTATTGCCATGAAACCACATCCGGCATCAGTCTTCCCTCAGCCCAGACCAAGAAACACGTCCAAATTTTGAAAGAGGTAGAAGGATCGTCTGACTTCTCCTAAAACTGAATTTGCTCCAACATTGAGAAAAACATGACTAGAAGGTGACCATTAGGCTCCCTACCTAGCAAAGGTAGTAAATTATTACATGGTTCTAGCAAGGAAAATCAGTCTTTTAAATGAATAGAAACCACTTGTGAATGTGTTTGTGGTTGACTTCACCCAATGTCTCTGTTGACTGAGGGTTTTTTTTTTTTTTTTANTGAGGGTTTTTTTTTTTTTAATCCAAGGCCTCTTTTGAACCAATCTTGCCAAATGGGAAGTTTATATGATGATAATGTTTGGAACCATAAAACTAGTTTATAATTCGTTCACAAAGGCATAGTCATTATACATGGGAAATATGTGTGCAGTTTGTTTAAACAAGAAGAAAAGCAATTTCCATCTTTATTTAGGGAAAAATAGTTCAAGGATGAGGTGAGCATTCACCACTACTTGACAGCTGTATTCCCCAGTATACTTCTGTTTTCCAGATGTGAACAATAGTGGCAGGCAAAAACAAAGCCACAATTTTCGATACTTCATGCTGCTAGAAACTTTTCCTTGCTAAACAGCACTAAAATTAGTGGATGATGTAGGATCAGACTGTTGAGATTTCCCGATATAATTCTGTCTTTTTTTTAATTGGCCAGACTTGTATTTAACTGCTTTTTAAAAATATACTTATTAGTGCATTTAAATGATTGTGATTCTTGGCTGCTGCATGAAATTCTGATGTACATGGGGTTAAATTGAAATAACTAAAATGTGTGAAGGAGTGCTGCTTTTAGAGCTGTTCATCTTATAGCTGGAACTAAAAGGACAGAAAGTGTTAAAAGTTAATTCAGAAGCTAATTGTGAGTTTTATGAGGACAATGAACTGAGAGACTAGAAAATATTTCAGAACTTTTTTCCTTTAAGAAACCGCTTTTATTTTTAAGCTATCAATCCCTGCTCTTTCTTGGATTTCTAATTTTATTTCTACACATATATCCTTGGCAGCAATTCTCACGGAACTGGTGCATAGGATCAATTAGAATTAAGTGGTTATCTTATGCTTTGTTAAAATATTGGCTTTAGATCCTGTCTTCGTTGTTCCCAATGATATCACAGCATATACTTTAAGATACTTTGGTCAAAATTCAAGCTTACAAAGGTACTCAGCTCATCGTAGGATGTGGGGGCTGCATATTAATTTTCTTCATATTTCCATCCAGCAGGATAATCACAGCAGTTTCTTTGAGCAATAGCTGTGGCTATATAGTTAATCTTTCTGCTTGTGAAAATAAATAAATGTATGCAACTTGATCTGTAAATCCAATGGCACACTAATAGTGCTAATTTATGTGATGGTACTCTGAAGTAAATTCTGTTTGAGGGCTCTCTTCCAGAAAGTGTGCATAGGATTCAAACACAAATCTATCCTTAATTTAGAAGATTGATTGATTGATTGATTATTTAATTTAATTTAATTTAATTGATTTTTGATGGCTATCTACCTCACAGATGTGACTACAGGTGGCTATCAACAGATTAAAAACAATTTTGAAAACCCACTATTTACAAAAGCATAAAAAACTATAAAGCCAAGAATAAAGCCAAGAAATACAGGTAGTTCTCAACTTACAACCTCAACTGAGTCCAGAATTTATGTTGCTAAGTGGGAATTTTGTTCAGTCCCATTTTATGACTTTTCATGCCCCAGTTGTTAAATGAATCACTCCAGTTTTGAAGTTAGTAACAAGGTTATTAAGTGAATCTGGCTTCCCCCTTTGACTTTGCTTGTAAGAAGGTCACAAAAGGGGATCACGCAACCCTGGGACACTGCAGCAGTCATAAATAGGAGTCAGTTGCCAAGCCTCTGAATTGTGATCACATGGCTGTGGAGATGCTGCAACCGCCATAAGTGTGAAAAAAAGATCATTAGTCATTTTTTTCAGTGCCGTTGTAACTGGTCACTAATTGAACTGTTGTAAGTCAAGAACTACCTCAATAATAACTGTGATGACCCAGAGTGTAAAGGCCCTGTCTTTGCACTTACGGATGCAAAGAGGATGTAAAACGTTAAAAAAAGCTTGCCATCCGTTGGAAAACACTATGTATCCATTGTGTACTCATTGCATATGTGTTTCATACGCTCTATCCGTCGAGGATCCATCCACTGCGATTTCATCCGTGCAAGAAGTTTTGAGCTGCACAAAACTTTGTGAACGGATGAACTTTCCACCGTGTACGATGTAAATCCATGACATACGAGCAACAAATGTTCTATGTCCATTTATCATCCATTAAACATCCACTGTATCCTCTCTGCATCCTCTGGGCATCCTCGCAACTCACATCCACTGCAGCTGAAAACGGAAAGAGGGAGGAAAGAAAGGGTACATGGAACGTCTATACATCATTGGTAGCACGGAAATAGAAAGGATGCGTTTGCATCTGATATACATCTGCACGGCATCCCCTTTCTTTCCTTTAGGTGTACGTGATGCATCCGCTTCATCCGCTATGCGTCCGCTTTGAAATTCTTCCCCGGAACCCCTTCGGAGGTGTAATCCGCTGTCATCCACTAGGCTTCCTATGAACATCCGTTTAACATCCCCACTACATACTACCCACATCCGTTCTTTTCCGTTCTTTTCCATTCTGTTTATGCAAATTTTTGCCACTTTTTGAAGCGGATGACAACAGATGGAGCCACCCCCGAAATTTTGCTCGTCCACTGTGTCCTTTATGCATACGTTTTGCGTCCGTCGGCCAGTGGGACCTAGCCTTAACACAAATGTAACAAAATGTAAATAAATGTCCTTTAATGCCTCCAATTTGGCCCCGCTGTTCAAGAATACTCAAAAATAGTTTTCAAAAGATAGCAATACAGTCCGAATTTTATGAGCAGGTAGAAGTGAAATAAAAAACCAAACAAACTACACTGACGAAATTTGCTCAATGGAACAAGAGAAGTATTTACTAAATTCAAGGAGATAACACAGCACAGTCTGTTGGAAGGATGCCAACCAAGATAACTTCAGACCAAAATAAAACAAAATAAAACATCCAACGGATGGCAAGCTTTTTTGTCTGTTTTACATCCTCTTTGCATCCGTTGGTGCAGTGGGACATGGGCTTTGAGAGCTTTGCTTAGATTTAACCTGGAAATAAGGAGAAGTTTTCTCACTGTGAGAACAATCAACCAGTGGAATAGCCTACCTTCAGAAGTTGTGGGAGCATCATCACTGGAGGCTTTGAAGGGGAGACTGGACAGTCATTTCTCAGAAATGGTGTAGGGCAGTGATGGCTAATCTTTTCGTTGTCACATGCAGAAAATGCCTGCACATGTGCCTGCAACCTTAATGCAATGCACATGTGACCACTCCGCCCCACTCCCAACTGCACACCATGTGCCTCTGCACATGTAGGCGCAGCCCCCATGCACTATGCACCGCTGCGCATGTATAAACATCTGTGTGCGCACTGCAGCAGATACCTGACAATAAGCTGACTGGCAGGAGACATGCATGCATGTGCAATGGATCTGTTCTGGGTGATGGTTTGCATGACAGCAGAAATGGCTCTGCATGCCACTTTCAGCACGTGTGCCATAGGTTTACCATTATGGGTGTAGGGACTCCTGCTTGGGAGGGTAATTGGACTAGATCAGGGGTCGCCAACCTTTTAGACCTTAGGGACCACCAAACTCATAATTTTAAATCCTGCAGACCACAGACCCTGGGAAAATCCCCCCAAAAGTCTGCAGGAAAATTCCCCACCCCGTTTTCCTACTGATCGACTGTTCTTTATTTTGAGATTTCAGGATACCATCTCCACCTCCGTTCTCAGGGGGAGAGAGAGAGAGAGAGACTTTTGGCTTTATGCAAGGAAAGCAGCAGAAGTCTTTCTTTCTCTCCCCAAACTCCACCAGAAATGAGTTTTTGCTGGCACAACCTCTTGGAGCAGAAGGCCTTGCAGGGTCCCAAAGATTCATGGCGGAGTTTGGGGAGAGAAAGAAAGACTCTTGCTGCTTTCCTTGCATGCAGGAAAGAAGCAACCCAGTAGCCAGGCGAGGCACATGGGGCTAGTGGGACAAGTTCCCCCCTCTGCCCTTTCCCCCCTCCTCTCACTACATGTAATACAAGTGATGCAAGCCTTGTGTTCCTGCGGGCCGTGTGGGCGGTGCAGCCTTGTGTTCCCACACAGCGTGGATTAATTGCTTTGGGGAGAACATTTCTCTGTGGACCACCAAATTTTTCTCACAGACCACCAGTGGTCCCTGGCTCAATGGTCCCTTCCAATTCTGTCATTTTGTTATTCTTTGTTCTCTTACATTTAAAGATTGTGTCCTACATGCAAGTATTTGGTTAGGAAATGATATATCCGCCTACCAAAGAAAATAGAAAATATTATAAAAAAATTTTTTTGTGTGTGTGTGTATTTACTGCCCTGCTATTACATTCCCAGAATAGCCAACAAAATAATGTTTAATTTAAAATGTTTTAAATTACATTTTAATTAAATTAATGGCATGTGTTTGATGAAATGTTAATTAAAATGTTTTTAATCACTGCAACAATGTCTTGCAGGATATGATTTGCTCACTTGAGTTTGGAGAATGTTGCTTAAGTGATACAATGCCTCCTTAAAACCACATTATCGGCTATTCAGCAAACAAACGTTCACTTAGTCCCAACACTTTCTGGTCACTTCTTCTATTACTCTGTGCTCATCTATATGACATTCATATGAAAATAACAGAGTATTTGGGAATGGGATAGACAATCACTGATTGACTTTACCTCGTGTGGTTTGGCAGTTTTTGGGATATAGCTGGAGTTCAGTGACTATATTCGCCATGCTGGTTGAATATGCAGGGAGCTCTAATTGAGTAACATCTTGAGAAGTTTTCCACAGTGGGTCAAAGAGAAGATTTCTCTCATATGTGTTACCATGGATCTGTGTTTTTATATAAACATTCTTATAACTGAAAGAAGATTAAAACAGTAGTTTCCGCAAGACACAAGATTTTATTCACTTGAAGTTTAAGACTTGATTACAAAGTTTCTCAACAATTTTTTTTTTAAAATGTACCCAAGTGATCTGCAAATGCGTTGTGTAAGTGATCTTCGTACCAACAGCTGTGTTCCTTTCCCCTGTCTTACCCCTCAAGGTGGAGAGTGCCCACTACAGGTACAATCTGAGTAATCCCAATTTAAATAGCTTTAAAAAGTAAGATACTCTTTCTTGATACTCGAGTCAATTCAGCTTTTGCCTCCTTCTAATTGAGGGAATTGATTTACACTTTCAGCCCCGTTGTTTTGCAATCTGTGAGCAACTCCTGTGGCAATCATATACAGTTCATGTACAGCCTGAGAAGGGGGAAAAAAACCCACAGCAGTCTGTATTGGTCCTTAGCTTTCTGTTTGGAAGCTTAGAAATCACATCTGTTTTCACTCCTTTCTCTAACTTTCTGTGCTTTTCACAATCTCAGCACAGCAAGTGAGTTTCGCTGGAGGATAACCAATCCCCATTTCGGTGCCTCTCTCTCTCTGCCTGTGTGGATTCATTTAGCTTGCAAGTCAAACAGTGGTAGCAATGATGCGGGGATTCTTTCTGCCTGTAGCCATAAAACTTTATTTGCACTGAGGAGGAGAAGGGGAGAAAAAAATAGAGGGTCTGCCAGAATCACTGTTGAATGTTAAATCTGCAGCAGATGCCTCTCTTCAATGTCAAATGTGGGCTATCTGAACAAAGATGAAGTCAGTACAGACAGGGTTGCTTCCCTCCCTCCCTCTCTCCCAAATATAACATGTTTTGTTCTCACTTTAGGGATTCTGGGCTTTGTTAGCTGAGTCGGATCTTTGTGTGAAATTTGTGTCACAATAATGGCGCTGCCACAAAGAAGAAGGGGGCGGGGGTATCAACTTATTTTCCAAAGCACCAGAAGGCAAGACAAGAAACAATGGGTGGAAACTAATCAAGGAGAGAAGCAAGTTGGAGTTAAGGAGAAACTTCCTAACAGTGAGGACAATTCACTAGTGGAGCAGAAGTTATGGCTGCTCCATCACTGGAGGTTTTAAAGAAGAGACCAGACAACCATTTGTCTCAAATTGTATAAGGTCTCCTGCTTGGACTAGAAGATCTCCAAGGCCCCTTCCTCCTTTATTCTGATTAAGATGAATGAAGATGTCGTTCTGTAAGCTATGTAAGAACATATGGGATGGCCATAACAATAATAACAACAGTAACAATAGTACCGTTAGCTGTTTCTTTATTGTTGCCAGGTGTCCAAACTTGCCCCAGACAGTTCATTAATTGTGAAATTTGGCTGAGAAGGATTTGTCCCAGATGCTTAGTGCATATGTAAATGATTTTCTTTCTTTCTTTCTTTCTTTCTTTCTTTCTTTCTTTCTTTCTTTCTTTCTTTCTTTCTTTCTTTCTCTTTCTTTCTTTCTTTCTTTCTTTTTTACAAAAGTAGAATCTTTCCAGTTAAAGTAGATTCTGTGATGGGAATTGTTATACACTAGGACCAACAGGATTGTTCAATGGATCTCCCGTGCTCAGGGAATCCCAATTAAAGTTATAAAGGATCTGTAGGAGCTTCCTGTGTTAATTTGGTTTCAAAGGAACTCTGGTGGCATTTCCTATTCTCTCTAGCAGAGCTAAAGTCAGCATGTATTCAACTTTTCTAAATGAGAAGAGGGCTGATTTGTGAGCTCGGTCTTGGTTTTAAAAATATTTGTGGAAGATGTATTGTAGCATGTGTTTCTTTATTTAATGGCAAGCATCCAGGCTTTTGGGCTTTAGCTATAACTTCTAGTCTTTCCAATAATTGAAAAAAAACCCACCACGATTCATACTCTGAAGAACTATGAAAAAGAATTGGTGTAATCCATTAGGTACCCACACAGAATGCAGATTGGTGCTTTACACGTCTTTGAGTTCTGAAGAGAAAAGACAGAATACAATTATAATTAGTAGTACTACTATTACTAGTACTACAACAATATTTCCACTGAAATTGGATGACTTAACTTCCAAATGAAAAATTTTAAACTTGCAATGCATCGTCTATCACATTTTACTTTAGGGAAATAAATAAGTAATAAGGAAGCTATCTTTGTGACCTTGATCTCCATTTACTCCTTTGTCAATCAGACAATGCTCAGGTTTTACATCATTTTTGGAACAATTCAGCATGGCAATTGTTTTGTTTTGTTTTGTTCCCAAAATTATCCTTTGCGAATAAAATATCAATGTAAGGAGGTGCAGGACAGAATGTGAACTTATTTTGCGCTTTCACATATCAACATACTCTTAAACAGGGGTGGGATTCAAATTTTTTAACAACTGGTTCTGTGGGCATGGCTTAGGTGGTGGGCATGGCTTGGTGGTCATGTTACTGGCTGGGCGTGGCCAATTCAACATCACTCACATCGAGGCACGCATCTCCTCGCCTGGCCTCTTATGATTGTGGGGATGCTACAACAGTCGTAAGTGTGAAAAATGGTCATAAGTCACTTTTTTCAGGGCCATTGTAACTTTGAATAGTCACTCCACACAAGCAAAGTACCAGCAAAGGAGGGGAAAAAAAACTCCAGAGATATTCCTGAGACAGAAAGTCTAGTCCTGCCAAGAATGTAATAAGGGTTAACGGAGAGGCAGCTTCTGTAAGCAACACCAGAATGTTTCCTTCCTTACAGGATTAGGCCAGTAATTTCTTCTAACAACCGGTTCTCTGAACTGCTTAGAATGGTAACAACTGATTCTAGCGAATAGGTGCGAACTGGTAGAATCCCATCACTGCTTTTAAACAATTCTTTTCCACCTAGTATTTTTATCGGTCATATTCTTCATGTTCATATCTTGAGAAGAAATTTATCTTGGGCACAGGCTGTGGCATATGGTTTGAATGTTAGCAACTGAACAATCCATAATAACCTATCCCTTGGCAGGACTACGCCTAATTTCATATTAATTGACATAGTTTCAACGGCTCTCTCTGATGTCAGAGTTTTCACTCTCAGGAATCTGGTCCTTTCAAGGTCCCACATTCCTGGCTTGCATTTTTGGTTGCAAGAGCTGCAAGTCGCAGCTGGCATCGGAACACCCAGTTTAACTCCAGGTATCACGAAAACATCATTATGCATAGACCGGTTCTCCCAGCCTGCTACCATTGAGATGCATTTGAAAACTCAGTGTGTCTGGCTAAGGAGGGCTACAATAGCCACAAGCTGTTACACGTTTCACTTGTACCCTTAAAACAGTGTCCTCGTATTTGCATTTGATCATTGCTTTTTCTTTCTTCTGTCATAATCAAGTTTGTCAATGGGAAAGTTTATATTGATTTAAACACATATATATGTGTAGCTGAGAAATATTTTCACCAACCTCATTAGTTATATTTATTGGGACTTTTATGTAAAGTGAGAGAGAAATTGAAAGAAAAGAAGGAAGGAAAGAAGGAAGGAAGGAAATAAAAGGAAAGGAAAAAGGAAAGGAAAGAAGGAAGGAAAGAAAGAAAGAAAATTGAAAGATGGAAAGAAGGAAGGAAGGAAAGAAAGAAATAAAGAAAGGGAAGAAAAAAGAAAGGAGAGAAGGAAGGAGAGAAAGAAAGAAAATAGAAAGAAGGAAGGAAGGAAAGAAAGAAAGATATGGAATATAGTGACTTCCAACTTTCTCTTCAATAGATATTGACAAACCTTCCTCTTATCTCTTCCGGAAATCTCTTCAACCCCATATTAAATCCATCAACCATCAGTCCACTTTTTAATTCTTTTAGCAAAAAGTCTATAAAAGCTTTGCAGTCTGAATTTGTCTACTGATCAAATTCTTAGTGTATTCCAGTCTACCTTAAGAAGTTCAGTAAAAAGCCACAAAAGTTTTGTCCAGGAAAAAAAAAAGCAGGGATCTATGAGCGTGGCTCCCCCCAGTGTTCACAAGCAATGCTAAAAGTTTAGCAGTGGCTCCATTCACATCCAATACAAGCAGATAAAGCTACTCTTCTAAAGAGTACTGAAATATAGCTATTGTTTTGAAGAGTATCAGGAAACAAACCCAGCATTTGTTTCCCAACCTGTGAATTTCAATGTGCTTTGATTAGGCCTGCCATTCTCATCCCAGCCTTCCCATTTTAGATTATTTTTGTATTTGTCTGGAACTTGATTCCTTCACATAATTGTGTTTGCAAATGTTTCAATGCAGCTGTAGGACTGCGGACATTTGATTTCCCCCTTACAGAATTTAAAAAGGTATTTGATGTATTTTAAGGCAGCAATTATATAAAATAACAATCATGAATATCTGGGGCTAGAGGTAAGCAAAAAGACAGAGATGGAAACATTACAAGCGGATCTTAATATCCCTTAATATTTAATCTACTTCATATATAGATAGATAGATAGATAAATACTAGACGACACAGAGCAGATTTCAACCTTTGCAAAAGTATCAGTTGAAAAAGAAACCAGGAACTAACATGCAAGCAGTGGGATGATAAAATCTGACATTTCGTGGGAGTATTGATTACTAAACTTTCAAGTCCTCCAGCAGAGTAAACAAAATTATTGTTCCTTGCTTTTAGTTGGAATGTTGCATTCAGTGCTGGTCACCATGATATAAAATAAATGTTGAGACTCTAGAACTGTGATGGTGAACCTATGGCACGCATGCCACAGGTGGCACACAGAGCCATTTGTGCCAGCACACGAGCTGCAGGCAAACATACCTCACTGTACATGCACGCACCTCACAGCTGATTTTCGGTGGGTTTGAGGCCTTTTTCAGTCTCCCAGAGGCTTGAGGAAGGCTTCTGCAGGTTTTGCAGGCTGAAAACTAGCCCCATTTTGTCGCTTCCTGTTTTTCTGAAAAAACAGAAGTGATGAAACAGGGCTAGTTTTCAGCTTGCAAATCTCCAGAAGCCTGCAGAAGCCTTCCTCAAGCCTCTGGAAGGCCAAAAAAGGCCTCAAACCCACCAAAATCAGTTGTGAAGCGCAGTGCAGGTAAAGGGCCGGTAGGGGGTGGGTGGGTGGGGATTGCGCGCGCATGCATGGGGGGGTCTCATTGCCTTCTGGGTTCTGGCACTCATGTGCAAGCATGCAAGCGCAGACACAATTTTTGGCACAGAAGCCCAAAAAGGTTAGCCACCACTGCTTTAGAAAGAGCGAACAGAAAAGCAACAAAGCTGGTTAGAGAACTGAAGGCTAAAATATATAAAGAATGGTCGCAGGAATTGGGTATGTCTAGTTTAATGAAAAGAAGGACTAGAGGTGACATGATAGCAGTGTTTCAATAGATGAGAGGCTGCCACAAAGAAGAGGGGATCAACCTCTTTTCCAAAGAACCAGAAGGCAAGACAAGAAGCAATGGCTGGAAACTAATCCAGGAGAGAATCAGTCTAGAACTAGGAGGATAAATTTCCTGATAGTTGGAACAATTAATCAGTGAAATGATTTGCCTCCAGAAATTAGGTGCTCCAACACTGAAGTTTTCAAGAAGAGATTGGACAACCATTTGTCTTAAATGTATAGGGTTTCCTGCTTGAGCAGGGGGTTGGACTAGAAGACTTCCAAGATCCCTTCCAACTTCCAACCAAAAGATGCTGATAGCCAACAGTGCCAGGTTTTTTTTTGTTTTTTGTTTGTTAGAATTGGTTTGGCCAGTTTGTGAATCTCCTTGCAATTTTCAAATGAAATCACCGGAGCAAATTTGTAAGCTCCTGAACAATATAAAGCTGCCTATTTTGCACATTTCTCTTCCTCTTCCTCCATTAATGACATTATATTTTGGTCATTTCTCAAATCACTTTTCTTAACTGATATAAAATGAGTAATGATTAGCAACCTGGGATTAAATTTGCTGTTTTATGAATCACCTCTAAAGACAATCATCCAAACTGTTGAATTTTTTTTCCTTTTTAAAAAATAAGCCAAACTGGACCCAGAGGTGGAATTGGAGCTACACTTAACTTTCTAAATGCTATGATGTGGCCAAAAGGTGCTTTTTACCTGTTTTTAATTTTGAAATTATACTTACAGCAATTCTGAGAAAGGATAGGGGTCTGTCTGCATGGTGGAAGGGCCAATTCCAGAATAGTTAGTTTGCTGCATGGACAAACCTCAATTCACTCCCAGCAAGAATGGTGGCTACTTAGAGCTAATTCCATTATCTGACTTTTTTAAAAAAATGAGCCAAAGACATATACTAAATCAAATGGTACTCGGCTATTTATCAAACTTTGTGAAATGGCATTTTTTCCATTAAGAAATGAGTACTAACTCATAAGCAATAATGTCACTCAAAGCTCCCTCCCTTGTTTGGAACGATTCAAAGCTTGGCTTTCTCCAAAACCTTCAAAAAGAGCTGCAGGTTTTTTGGTTTGCATCCCCCACCTGCAAAATTTTAATTACACCCCTAAGCCACTCATTGGCTTGATTCTCATGTTACTTTTTGATCTGCTTATATGTTTTTTTCCCCGTACAGCTGTTTTACTGTGTCCCTTCAATTACTCTTTCTCGTATTGAAATCTTGTATTTATTGTGTTATGAAGCAGTGCTCATTTTCACTGCATTTTCCTCAGAGGGGAAACAGCCAAACCCACCACAGTAAAATGAAACATTATTTTACTAAATTAATGCAAAGAGAATATGCTGTGAAAAGATAATACAATAACTAAATAAATAAAAAGGATTTTGGATTCAAAGCTGGTAAACTTGAAATCAAGTTGAACTCTGACTGTTGTTTCAATGCATTTAGATTATACCAAATTAAGGAAATGCCTTCTTTCAGAGTATATCGGCTTAGGTCTGGTTTCTGTTCTCCATGAATAGTGGGATGGGATAAAATAGAATAGAATATTCTTTATTGTTTTATTAAGTGTGAGTTTCTCATTTGGTGTTGTATCTTTGCTGGTTGTAGGAAAGAGAAGACAGTTATCACTAACTACTTTCCTTTCATCACTGTCTATCGCTGGATTGCCAAAATCTCCTAAGACGAAAGTAACTTATTAGAACTTTAGCAAGATGTTCTAGAATTATAGATAAAAGGGGATATTCTAATAGTCTCTTTCTGATAATGCCATAAAATGTTTTAAATGGAACTCATTCATGGGCATTCTCCCACTGTTAGGGGAAAAAAAATGCTGGTTCTATCTCTAAATGGTAACTTGCTTAGTCAGTAGTGATTTAGCACATGATGAATATGACATTCCTGGCCTGATAAAAGACCTATTATAAGAACTACTGCCTTGGGTTTGATTAGAAAGCCTCCAAGCCCTATGATTCTATAGCAAGGGTCTTGGCAAGTTTAAGACTTATGGACTTCAACTCCCAGAATTTCTGAGCTAACATGACTGAAGGAGGAATTCTGAGTGTTGGTCTACAAGTCTTAAAGCTGTCAAGTTTGAGGACCCCTGTTCTATAACTTTATGTTGACAAGTATTGGGGGGGGGAGAGAATTATTCCATCATGTGATTTCCTTGTTCCCATACCAAAGTGATGCCATTTTAGTCTAGTTTAATGAGCTTTTATGTGAGTGTTAACTTTTGTTATAATTTCATACCTGCGTATCAAGATTGGACATGAAGATTCCAAATTGGGTTTGGAGACAAACGAAAGCAAATGTATCTGTAAAGCAGATCTACTTTATCTTACATAGTGTGCAGTATTAATGGTGGCAATGTGGCCATTTACAATCCTTATTATAATGATATACGGTGTTACCAAAGTGACATTGTGCTGTACGATACAAGATACTATGCATAGTTTTAAAGGAAAAATGCTAGATCTCAGAACTAAGAGTTTCTCCTTGAAAAAGGCTACAGCCATGTACTGTCACTGAGTTTCCTTTATTAGAGTTCTTCAGCCAAATTTAATTTTGTCTAACTGCATTTTGGCATAGTGTATAGAGGATGCACATTAATAACCTAGCTGGATGGCAGAAAGATGCTAATTGATCCATTAAAAAGTGAATGTGCAGTTCTTGTAAAATGGTCTTTAGTCCCGAAGGTATCCATCAGTTCTAAATCACAAAACTTTCAAAGTGGTAGGAATGTTTTCCTAGCATAATGATGCATGGTGCAGTTATATTGGGAGTCCAAGATAAATTATCTCATTTGCAAACTTTCTCTAGCTTTTTATAGAAAACACTCACAGGTAAATGGAAAGGAATTGAAGTCTGCTGTGAAAACAAGTTTTGAAAGGACACTGCAAAATATTACAATTACAATACAGACCTAACTGCAGTTTTAGATTTATTGCTTGTTATGCAAGGTTATTGTTATTATTTTGTTTTCTTGTCACAAATAAACATTTAAATCAACTTCTGTAGGCTAATAACCTCCAGTTGGGTTGGAATTACAATTCTCAAAATTCACATCCAACAGGGCAAAGGCTATATGTATGAGGGCATCAATTCAGGAAAGGCTAATTTATGTATTACATTCTGAGAATTCTTTTTAAATAAGAGAAAAAATATCAAAAAATATTAATCATTCAGAATAAAGCTGGAAGGGACCTTCAAGGTCTTCTAGTCCAACCCTCTGCTCAAGCAGAGATCCCATACCATTCCAGACAAGTGGCTGTCCAGTCTTTTCTTAAAAACCCACAACTTCTGAAGGCAAGCAGTTCCACTGGTCAATTATTCTCACTGTTAGGAAGTTTCTCTTTAATTCCAGGTTGCTTCTCTCCTTGATTAGTTTCCATCCATCGTTTTTTGTCTTGCCTTCTGGTGCTTTGGAAAATAAGTTGACCCCTCCTTCTTTGTAGCAGCCTCTCAAATATTGGAATAAAATCCTTCTTTTCTCTAAACTATCCATACCCAATTCCTGCAACGATTCTTCATGTGAAGACTGTAAAATCTACAATTTATAAGAGTAAAATCCCATATGCATGGATCAAAATTTCAAGAAACCTGAAGGTTATCAAAGAGAGGGTGCCATTTTCTTCTAAATTTATCTTCTGTATGGTGTGTATAAATTACAATTCCTGTTCCTGAGAATCAGCAGGCTACTTTCCTAGCTTTCTGGAAGGACCTTGAGAGCTGAGTCTTCCTGCAGATGTTGGAAGTGAGACTAGAACCAGAGGTGGTATTCAGCAGGTTCTGACCAGTTCTGGAGAACCGGTAGCGGAAATTTTGAGTAGTTCAGAGAACCAGCAAATCCCACCTCTGACTGGAGATTTTACAGTATCCTTCCCCTGCCACGGCCACCAAGCCACACTCACAGAACTGGTAGTAAAAACAATTGAATTCCACCATTGACTAGAATACAGTACAGTTGAAGACAGATGTGTGAGGAGGTGTTGTCTTTGGGAAACCAGAAATGTTGTTGCATTTTTTTAAATTTGCTTTAGTTTTTATTTGGTTTTATTGTTCTTTTGCAAGCATTCTAGGATTATGATCTATAAGATGGGTGGCTATATAAGTCAGCTAATTAACTAAACAGCTAACTAACTATTTTTTCTATATTCCTGCCTGTATTAACTTCACTTTTTCTGTCCCCTTCTATCCACATGGGGACGTCATATTTGAATGCAGCCTTTGACTGTAAAATTAAATTTAGATTGGAAGAAAGACCTTGATAGTTTACCATGCAATGATGGCTTAATTTATAGATGGCATGTCTGTACAATGAGACGGGCTCACATGAGCTGATATGCTTCTTCCCATGATGGACCCATGGCAGAAGAGGGGAAATAACAACATTCGTTGATTAAATGTCTCAATGAGAACTTTAATTTGGTTTTCTGTTGCCTCATTAGAAGCAGTTAAGTCATTTTATCTCTATACATTAAATACACATCTCTGTGAATTGAGACTATAGATGTCAAGTTTGTGTCTTGGGAGCTGTTATTACGATTATCTTCTGTCTTGTCACTTGAAGTAATCAGATTTCACAGTTTTGCTATTCTTAATATGAACATGCATTGATACTTCTGCATATTATTCCTTGGGAGGACTGGAACAGATTGATTTCTCTCTGTCCCCTTGTATCTAATTTCATATAAAATCTTGGTAAATGAAATCCCTTACAAGAATAATGATATGTATGCCAACAGGAATCATAACATCTTTTCTTTGCACAAACCTGCATATACATATTGGATTTCCAACTTGTTTTGGAATACAGATAGTCATCGACTTACAACCATTCATTTAGTGACCGATCAAAGTTACACAAAAAAACCCTCACAACCAATGCTCGCACTTATGACCCGGTTTTTTACACTCATGTAATCAAGATTCAAGCACTAGGCAGCCAGCATGTATTCTAATGGTTGCTGCATCCTTGAATTACATGAACATCATTTGTAACCTTTCCAGCTGACTTCCAACAAATAAAATTAATGGGAGAAACTGGATTCACTTAATGACCTCATGGTCAACCATAGTGATTTGCTGAACAATTATGGTAGGGGGAAAAAAGGGTTGTAAAATCAGGCCTGACTTGCTTGACAACTGCTTTGCTGAGAAATGGAAATCCATGTCCCAATTGTGGCCATAAGTTGAGAATTACAAGTATAGCATTCATAGTTTTCCAAAATTCCACAATCATAGTTCAAATACTTAAAACAAGTCATGGGAGGAATGAGCAAGAAGTTGCTGTCTTATGCGCTTCCCATTGGCATCTGTCTGGTCAAAATGGAAAAGAGGAAATTAAAGTTGATGACCCTTTAATTTTCCTTATATTCATCTGTTTTTATTGTATTTTGGCATCAGGAGAGAGCTACCAGATGAGGAAAATTCCCCTTACTGGCACATCATTGAGATGTGGAAACAAAAGTTTGTTCTTTGCTGGACCTCTCTTTGGGGAGGAACATGGATTCACAAGCTTCTCCCAACCTCAGTTTTCCAGACGAAGAGGCCGATTCTCTGTCCAGAAGTCCTGCTCACCAGTCTCCCTTCCCACAGGTTGGAAACCAGTGGGATTATATCTCCATTTGGCATGGCTGAATTTACAGGTGATCGGGTTCAAGAAGATTCAATATTGATCGACTTCCATCCTTTGCAGCTGGACTGTTTTAAAATTAACATCTAAAATAAATTTTTATTTTTATTTCTTTATTAGATTTTTAATCCTACCTTCATTATTTTATAAATTACTCAGGTGGTAAATGTAGCAATACTCCTTCCTTTACCTATTTTCCCCACAACAGCCCAGTAAAATAGGTTGGGCTGAGAGTGATAAAGTGTTTGGCCCAAATAACCTCACCAGCTTTCATGCCTAAGGCAGAATTAGAACACATAGTTTCCCAGTAATTGGCCCAAAATGACCCCCACAAGCTTTCATGACTAAGGCAGGATGAGAATTCAATCTCCTAGAATTCACAATCTTTTGATTTCTAAGTCAACACTTACACTACTACACTAGACAGGTATACACCAAAATATCTTTACACTGGATAATACCTACTCCTACAGATATACCTTGGGTAAACCAAATATTGTATTGTGTGTGTGCAACTCTATGGCTGCGCGATGCACACAAGAGGCATCAAATGTTATTATCCCCTGACTTTGTTTTCATAAAATACAGGATCTAGCTCAGCAGACCAAAAAAAGAAAACAAAACAAAAAACCAGGAAACCCACAATTCTGTCCATCACTTCATTCTTTGCTTTCCCTTCTCTCCCTCCCACCTTAATGATCCGGAGATGGAGTTTGTGCCTTACCTTTGAATTTCCTGGCTTTTGTCATTTTTAAGCCGGCCTGTCAATGTTATTTAAATGCAGGGTTTCTTCTCCTAACCCTCCCACCCCCTTATTTAATGTTATTTTTAAATGACCTATCTTGTTAACCTTGGGAGGGACACCACACCGGACCAGGACACTATTCAAGTCATAATAGCTGGACAACTCACTCCCCGTGGACAGCTTTACAGAGTCTGTCTGGTTTTTTTTTTTTACAGCCATGCTATTCACACTAGAGTCACCGGCTAGTCCTTTTCTTTCCATCCCTGTATGGAACCTTATTCTGAGGGGCAGGTTTCACTAAAACCCTTTGAAACAATTTAATTTGAAACAATTAAAACAACCAAGTCCAAAAAGAAGGATCTGCTGACATGATAATTAAAACAAAGGGTTTTTTATTTTGGATATAAACTGAGCTTCCCCCTTCCTTCCCCCCCCCGAAGGGAGAAAAAAACAACTGGGCCTTTTTTTTTTTTTTTTTTTTTGCACCGGGTCCTATAAAACCTCAGGGAACAAAATTTAAAAAATATAATTAAAGCAAATGCCCCTTAGTTTTTATACTCTGCGCTGTTCGCCAGACTTCATTCCAGGTGAATTTGCCAAACATTCACTTTTAAAATATGGTGTGCCAAAAGCTTGGTTTCAAAGGCTGTCAGGCTTTCTGCGTTGCAAATGCGTCCCCGCTTGAGAGAATAGCAACCTGCAAACTTTGCAAGTCCAAGAGCAGAACTCTTGGGAATTAAAATAAAAAAAATAAAATAAAAATCTTTTCTGGGTTTTTGATATGGGTTGGGCAATCCAGCGGGTATTTTTTGTTTCCCCAAAGACTCACAGTGAATTGGGTTAAGGGAAGTAAAAAGGCAATGAAGCCTGAAACATTCATTTTAGAAACAATATACCCCAGATGCGCAAGCTTGTTTCTAAGTCAAGGTGTTCTGTCAAAGTAAGGAGAAGTTTACAAACATGCCTGGGGTGTACTCTCTCTCCTTTTTCTTTGACAGTAGTGGATTGTGTTACAAAGGACAGGTGAGATTCATTCGTTCCATTGGCCAAATACTGCCTCTCTCCAATGTGATTTTCCGTTTTGACTTCTAATTAATGTACACTGCTGCTCTGGGTTATTTTATTAGTCACTGAACTTCTCTCTCTCTCTCTCTCTCTTTTTTTTACAGCTTGTTTCATCAGATTCCTTAATGTAGATTTATTAGTTCAACCCCGGTTTCTGGTAATCAAGAGGAAGCATAACTCAATGCAAAAGGGGGCAGGGGGTGGGGGTCAGGAGCCAGGGGCATAAAGCATAAAGTGAAATTAGAAACCCTGAGACGGGAATTAAAATCCACCTCTCCATCCCCATTAGAATTGAAATCATGCTAAAAGAAAATTTTCCTTAAACAGGAGTTGGACTTCCACCAGAACTTTGAATGCCAGACATCTTTGAACTTCAGTGGAGAAGGAGAGAGGGAAGGCTGGAAGGCTGGATTTGAATCCTAAGGTCCAAAAGTCGCCTTCATTTCATTTCATTATTTCATTTCTTTTCAGAAGAAAGTAACTACTTCTTGCTTGCTTTTTTGAACCACACAGAAGTTACCGTTTCCGATGGTGTTGGCAAGTCTTAAGGCTATTGTCTTCTTGTATGCAACCTGTGATCAGAGAACACTGACATTTTTCTTCTCTCCTTTCTGGAAAGGTTTTTTTGCAGATGATCTCTCTGCATCCATGTTTACCTGTTTGGGCTTTTCAAAACCACAGCCTTAGATCTTCTTCATTGTACAGTTTCATAATGTAATAGAAGCCTTTTGTTGTAGCTCAGTGTTTTTTCCCATTGAATATCTTCCTGGGGGGAAAAAAAAGCTGTAATCCTCTGATGAGAAAAATAGTATATTTCTGAAATAAGATTTAAAGCAAATTTATTCATTTATTTCTATAACTTTTATACCACTCCTGCTTTTTCAGATCTGGACAGTGTAAAATGCCTTCAATCGTATTAGTAAGAAGCAATATTGGATAAAATGGCCATCCTCCATTCCCCCTAGGCCTCAAAAGTATCCCAAGGCCTTTTAAAAAGGAAGGTTTAAAGAAGCTCCCACAAATCCAACAACAAATCAGTAAGTAGAAATGTTAAGGGCCTCCTGGAGTCATGGGTGCTCCCATTACTGGAGGTTTTCACACAAAGCTTGAACATTTTTCTGAATAGAGTAAGGATTATGAGTCGTGGTGGCGCAGTGGTTAGAATGCAATACTGCAGGTTACTTCTGCTGATTGCCAGCTGTTGGCAGTTCAATTCTGACCTGCTCAATCCTGATCTTGACTCAACTTTCTATCATTCCGAGGCCATTAAAATGTATTGTTGAGAGAAATATGCTGACTCTGGAAAACAGTATACAACTCTAAGTGTTACTGTTATTTCTTCCTGGGCAGGATTAGAAGTCCTCCAATAGTCTTATTCTAAGCATACTGCAACTCTTGTATGCAACTCTTATTCCCAAACTTGCTAGTGCAAGCTAATTCAACAACATCTTAGTTTCTGAGTCACTCTCTTTTTTCACTTCCCTTCTGATTGTCTATAAGCCTAAATCCAGCATCTAAGATGGATGCTGAATTCTGTTTTAATCTGAATCCAGATATTCCATAAAACAACCACGTATTTGTTGAAGATGTTCCAATCATGTTCTGGCTAAAATAGATTATGTTAATCAGAGTATCCTTTGGTAAGTTCGTCTATACACAGTTTGTACTTCTTTGTCCTTTCTCTCTGTTCCATAATTACTTCTAGCTATAGGTGAATCCAGCAAATAAAAATGTTACTCGAACCGCTTTAGCAATTGATTATTTAAAATTGATGTGATGGTCCATAGGTTCAAGTCCATTTAGGAAATTTGTTTCCTTTCACTGAATTCTCTGAACGATGCCTCTTAGGTTCAGTTCTCTGTGTTCTCTCTTTCATGCTGAATAAGCAATTTTGGACAGCAGTTTTTCTGTCATTTGGTAATTGATAGCAAGCACAACTTCCAGGCATTGCAGGCTTTTCATTGACCTCTGCTAACTGTAGGTACTGGATTTTAATTCTAAGTCACGTCCTGCATCAGCAAGTTCTTCAGAGCTTTGAATTAAGTCATGGAAGCTGTTGCTGCCTGTATTTAAGGTATTCTTAAATATATAATTACTGTAGATTCCCTGTGTGAAGGGTGTACATATTGATCAGAGTGGACAATATATTTTGACCTTTAAAGTTCCATGCAACACCAGGTAGGTCAAAAGTTTTGTATATGGGGGACCCAGTATGAGACAGCAGGGAAGAGGTTGCATAAGGACTGGTGAGTTCCAAATCAGCTCATGGTGTGATTTTGGACCATTATTTCTCTCGGTATCCTTGTAGGGAAAACCTGGGGGAGGGAGGTTCCCCAACCAGATTTAACAGATAATCAGAGTTGGAAGGGACCTTGTAGGTCATCTAGTCCAACCCCACACCCAAGCGGGAGACCCTACACCATTTCTGACAAATGGCAGTCCCAATCTCTTCTTGGTCTCAAGTGATACAGTATCAAGTGAAGGTCTCAAGTGATCAAGTGATCAAGGTCTCAAGTGAAGATCTCAAGTGATGGCACTCCTGCAACTTCCGAGGGCAAGCTGTTCCATTGGTTGATTGTTCTCACTGTCAGAAAGTTTTTCCTTATTATCCTTAACCAATAGAGACAAGGTCCATGCATCATGTACTGTAATGGGAAGAAGGAACAACCTTGAGGAATAGGATAAAGAGAAACCAGACAATGATCAGATAAAAGAAACTTGAGTCCCAGCCCGAATTATAACATGTAAGTATTTCAGGCAAGACCCACCCAAGTTCTCATGAAGATAAAAGAAGGGGAGGAGAAAGCAGATTCAGACCGTCAAGATTCTACTACCATAGCCTTATAATAAAAGGAGCATACTTTGTGTGACTTCGGTTTCTTAGTCTGGTCTACCTTGCCTTGCTGACATGTACATAGATTGTCCATAGTATATAAAAAAAACACTATAAGTCAATGAAATGTAGCCAATATCACTATGTATGAACTGCAGGATTGGGATGTCATTAAAAGCACATCTAACTTCTCTGAAGCCAATGCACAGATTCTTCAATAATGTTTCTTTTTATCTTGAAAATTACGTGCACGGGTCTGTTGTAATTTTTAATATGTGAAAGCAACACTGTCTTTTAGTGGAAGCTAATCAAACTTTGGGCACATAAATGTAGCATTTAGCCTAGCACCATGTAGAGTTTGTGTCAGCTGCTATTGACTTCCTCTAAAAAGTACATTTTGACAAGGGACACTTGTCAACTCATCATTATCACTGGCATATCATTGTATATCCTATGTCTCAGAAGAGTCATCATTCAACAAAACAGTGTTTGTCTGGGTGCACCAGGGCAATAACAATAATCAAAGGGTAATTTGTCAATGTTTGTTGCTGAAATTTTGAGCTTTTTAGATATGCTCTGCTCCTTCTTATACAGGTAACATTTTTTCAGAAAATAGTTGCATCATTTAATAATTGCATACTACAAATAACTGTTAAAATATGGAGGATTTCCACCATACTAACAATACCAACAATAGTGAATATTAAAGGATTAACTACGAAGTTTAGTTACAAGCATCGCTTCTTGGAGTTACACAGAACTCTTGTTCAGACACAAACATTTCATATAGAATTGAAAGGTCCTCTAAATTCTTTACAGCAGGACAATCTCTCATCTCAAAAAGTGCTATTTGCTGTCTTTGTAAAATCACCATCATTTTAAATATACCATGAAAGATGGGACGCAACTTACAACTTGTCACATTTGTGGGCAGATTAATGTGGTGAGAAATGAAACTTGGCTAATAATAATAAAAGTAAAAGATTTTCTGGTATTTTGGAGAAGAGAGATTATCATCATGACCCAGTCCCTCTGTGAAAACTTCAGACATTTAAAAGGAAAATACACACAACATACAACAGATTTCATCTCCTAAATCCAATAAAACTATTATTCTTTCATCCTGTATGCTCTTGGGGTGTGTGTGCCAGAACACAGTACTTGAGCAAGTTATCAGGGAGCTCTCTGTGGGAAAAGCTGTGGCCTATGCAGCTTACAATTTGGCTAGGTAAACTAACTTGGTGTGATATCCTCTTTAAAACTCTGTCTGTGAGTGGAGTGAGGCAAGCTGTGATTTATTTTCAGCTGTTCTTACTCAAAATTGCCTCTTGGACAATGTGAGACCAATTTGGATGAGTTCCTGAGATACCAACACTCCGTGAAGGACAAGAAGGAGGAGGGACAGTAAGTAAACTGGTGAATAGCTTATAAGAATACCTTCTTTTTCCAATATTCTAAGTGTCAAAATATCTAGAAATGTTTTGCCTGACTCAAGTTGAGACCTAAATTATTGGGAACAAGAAAAAGATCTTCTGCGGGGATCCCAGTTCTACGTTCAACCACTGTCTTTGGCCACTACCATCTTCATACAATATTGTCCTTCTAGCTGAAGATATCTCTGCTCCAGGATTTATTAAATGTGAATATATATATATATATAAAATATCTTTGTTTTTGGGTTTGCTTTGACTGGTCCGCTGCCAGTAAATAAGTCACCAAACCCTGACTGAGTGTCATTTGATAGGAAAAGGCTGGGATCACAAGGAAGCCTTCTGTCTTTTAACAACAACAACAACAAAATTGCTGAGGTAAGCAGTGTCAGGCCCAGCTGCATCAACACGATGGCGAGAAGACAAATGAGAGCTTTCACTGCTGGATATGGGGAAGAAAGAGCCCACCGTGCTGAAAAGCCGCTCCATATTCCCGAAACAGCTGTCATAACTGAAACTGCCAGGGACTGCCTCTTAAAGGACCCCTTTTGATGAGAAGGATTTTCTCTCTCTATCCTTTTCTTTCAACAGATAAACACTTTTGCAGGATTGCTCATTGGAGAGGTAGATGGGAACTGAATCACTGGTAGTTTCCTTTTTTTTGTTGGCTGCATTCCTAGCTGCCATGCTGGGGTTTATTACTGTAGCCCCAAACCTCATCTTCTAATGCTATGTAGGACATCTGCATGTCTAATCATGGGTAGAGGACCTTCTGCTCCTCAGATTTTGCTGACCTGCAAGTCCCAACAGTCACCAACCTTGCCTGGTAGGTAGACATTGGCAATACACTTTAGCAATTTTGGAAGAGCCATAGGTCCTCCATGCCTGTTTGAAAAGTAAGAAGTTCCCTTCTGGAAATCCTAACATGTTTTACAGGTTGCCCTTGAACTTACGACCATCGCAGGGTAAGGTGGTTAAGCGAATTGTGCCCAATTTTACAGCCTTTTGTGCCATGGTTGTTAAGCAAATTCCCCAGTTGTTAAGTGAACCATGTGGTCATTAAGTGAATCTGGCTCTCCCCATTGATTTTGCTTGTCAGAAGCTGGCTGAGTAGATTGCAAAAGGAAATCACATGATCTTTGGTCCAGGGACCATCATAAATATATGCTCCTCGCCAAGCACCTGAATTTTCATCACATAATCATGTGATAAATGGTTGTAAGTCATTTTTTGTCAAGTTTGTCGTAACTTTGAACTGTCACTAAATGAATAGCTGTGAGTTAAGAACTACATGTGTTTTTAAATCCACAAGGTTGTGAAAATGACAATTGGGGCACATGTGTTTGTTTAAAACATTATCTTTATTTACTCAAAGGCAAGCGTACCTTTATTTTCACCTCGACTCTGCCATCGTACAGGGTGTGACCTATGGATTTAATTATTATTTTTCTCATAAGAACAAATATCCTACATTTAATACTATTCTCACAACAACAAATATTCTAAGTTTCCTCTTTCCTTTTAAACGTGGTTTTAAATAAAGCTACCCCTGTTTTTAATAATTTCAGATAGAAAGTCATGAGAAGCTACATTAAGAGCTCTTGAAGGATCTTCTATGGTAAGATCTGAAGCTCTTGCCAAATTTGACTGGCCAGAGTCTCTAACAGGAAAGGTGTGTGGTGGATCGGTCAAAGTCAAAGCCAATTCCATTAATTTGTTCAGGTCCACCGATCTGATAAATCAAGGCAAGAAGCAATGAAGGCTGGGGAGACATGAGGGAGGAGGAATTTACTGGGGAAACAAGTCGGAGACAGGAGAAGCTATTGTATCACAGGGCCTGGCGGCTCCTTGTGCCTGTTGCCCAGGCGATGGCAGGGGGATTATGAGGAATGCTTGGAGACAGGAGTCTTCTTTTAGGCCTCAAAGATGGAGCAGAAGGGGGTGGATAGCTTTTGTCTATCTGTTTCTTCTTTTTTGTCTATATATTCAACAGATTAGACAGGCGGGTTGCTGTGGCGACCACACGGAGGAAGTCTCCAGCACACCTGCACCACAACAAGGAGTTCTGCCAATGTGGAGCTGCCGAGTCCTGAAGGCAATTTCTAGCTGTGGGAAACACAGAAGGGGGAAGAAGTGGGAGGAGGACAGAGAGGGAGTGGTAGAGAGAGAACAAGAGAAATCAGGGCCTTTATCTTTCCAGGGCAACAGCCTCTTCCTTGTTTACAAGAGTCCATTTTTGTACAGGCAAGATCAGAGTCTCCCACCAGGGGTTGGGCTATCAAAAGTTTGCTCTGTTTTGCCAAGAGAGGACCTTTGTAAGCTGCAAAATGGGTAAAACAGGAAGTTCGTTCCTGTGGGGTGTAGGTGGAAGACATCTGCCTACCATGACACTCCCAGAGCAGAATTCGCTCGAGGTAGTTAATTGCACCGTACAGAAAAGAGAGAGAGAGAAAATATACTTGGTTCCAGCTAGGAGAAGGGAAAGGTTTAGTAAAAGCAGGAAAAATATAAAGAGTACCTAAAGGCAAAAGTACCACCACGGAATGCTTTGGCATCCATCCAAATGTTACTCATGAATTGCTCAGCCCTGCACCGTGTCCTTGGCTCACCTTGCCTGGACAGCTCCTGCCTTTTAGCTCTCTCTCTCCCTCCCTCCCTCCTCTCCCTCTTCCCCCCCCC
>BHFT01033292.1:0-23289 GCA_004320025.1 Laticauda laticaudata
GGAAAAAAGAGAGGAATATGACCCAAGTAAGTGTCAAAGATAAAATAAAGTAACAGCGGTGCCCACACCAGTCTCGGCACTCTCTGGTCACTAGGAGGTTGGCCCATCTCAAGGGTGAAGGGTCCAGGTGCTGTGGAGGTGGCTGCTTAATGGAGTGCTAGTCTGAGTGCCACTTGGGTGCCTGGCGCCTGAGAGGATAACTAGGGGACGGTGTGTTTGAGGAATCTCTCAGACAGCTGGCTCAGCCCCATGATGTGAGCAGCCCCATTCCCTCCATGAACTGAGGTGTCAGCCCAGTACCGATGACAGATGTGCTGAGGCCGGACTTGGCTGTGGGGTGGAGAAGGAGCAGTGGTAATGGGGCTGTCTGGTCCTGTAGCTGGTGAAGGACTGGCATCAGTGGCATCGTGTGGTGTGGGTGGCATCAGTGGCATCAGTGGACTGGTGGGTCCGATAAACATCGTGCCTGGACTGGGAAGGGCTGCCTGTGCTGCCTGAGCATCTTGGTAGGCCCGTAGCCTTGGTAGGAGAAGGCCTGTGGAAAGCCTTGGAAGGGGAGTGACATCAACCTGGGGTGGAGGGCAGACTGGACTGGGGGGAACAGGTTCAGTCTGGGTCCTGGAAGGGTGTGAATACAAATCGGTGATCCTGTCCTTCAACCACCTGGTACTGGGGTCGCCAGTCCATTGAGGTCGTGGTTTACATAGGTGATGGAAGGCTTGGTTTGGAGGATGAGGAGTCAGTGTGTACCAACTGAGAGAGGAGATCTATCGCTTCTTCTTTTCTGAATTGGTGTCTCTTATCTTCCAGCAGGACATGTGCTGGCTTCTGTCCCTCGTTGCCTCTCTTGCTTTCTGTTGGAGTGGAGCTGGGGTGGATACGGGTTGGCTGTGTGGAAGTGACTGTCTCCTTTCTCCCACTTCGGCGTCAGGAGGGGGTCTCCACGAACTCCGCCATGGATAATTACAGCTGTCGGGGGGTCTCCGTCATTGGCACGCTCCACAGATAACCTGCCTGAGACAGAAGCTGACTCCTGCCGATAGAAGGAACTGGCTCTCAGCAGGCTGCCCTGTGAGAGAGGGTTGTGAGAGGGGCTGCTCCTCGGTGGCGAGATCTCACCTCCAGGAAGCTGCACTGGCCATCACGTTAAGGTCCTCTGTCCGTCAGCTTGACCGTGGCCTGGCCAGATTTCTTGAGGTGCAGCTTCCCGTACGCAGGTGTGCATGCTTCCACCAGACGAGAGCACCTCCGAAGTGTAGCCCAAGCTCTCCACCTCTCTTTCACAGCCTGCTTCCTCTTGGTGTCTGCGATAGAGCCTGTGTCCCTTCACCAAAGATATTCCCATTCTCCCTCAGCCACTCCAGCACCTCCTCCCTCATTTCCTCTTCGATTGTGTAATTGCCCTCCTCTCCACGTTCTCACGTCTGCCTTTCTTCCACCCTCTTGGCAGGACCATATGGCCCCTCATCAGAGGGCTTCCAGGTTGTAGGGGCTGCTCCCTCCACACCACATCATCAGCAGCAGCAGCAGCACCAGAGCACTAGCAGCACGCAGCAGCACCAGCAGGACAAGGATCAGCAGCAGCAGATAAGCAACGAGCAGCGCCAGCAGGACGCAGCAGGACCAGGAGCACCAGCAATGACCAGAGCCCACAGACCAAGCAGAACGAGGAGTCAGTGCCAGCAAGTAAGCAACAGCAGAAGCACCAGCACCAAAGCAGCGCCAGCAGAGTAAGCACTCAGCAGAAAGCACCACTGCCATAAGCAGATCAGCAGCTCCTCCAGAACAGCATCAGCAGAAAGCCCCCAGCCCGCAGAGAGGCGATTCCCGGGCTGCTGAAGCCCCAGCAGAAGCAGGACTGAGGGGCCAGGGGTGGGAGGCTGGCCCGTGTCTTCCTTGGCCAGGTGGCAGCAGATGGGCTGAGGCTTTCTCTTCTCCCATGGTTGTGGGGTTGCTGGCTGTCTGGCCTGGCTGCTGGGACTGGCTGGCTGGCAGGCAGTCTGGCAGGCAGGCTGGAGAGCTGTGTTCTTGGAAGCAGGTCTTTCCTTGAATGGTGACCTGTCTTGGAGAGCTGTCCTCCCTTTATATATCCGCGGGGCTGACGCATCATCCTCCCACGCATGCGCAGTGAACACTAGGCATCCGCTAAGCATCCGCTGAGCTTCCCTAAGCTTTTGCTAGGCCATCCGCTTTCGATTCCGCTAGGCTTCTGCTGTGCATCCGCATTCATCCGCTCGGCGTCGCTCTGCATCCCGCTCTTTCCTCCGCGTCTGCTTTGCCTGCCCTCCCCGGGGAAGCCTTGTGGATGTGCCATCCGGTCCCCATCCGCTTCCATCCGCTGGCTTCCATGGAGCATCCGCTTTCCATCCCCTACATTCCCCCGTCGTTTCTTTCCGTGTTGTCCGCTCTGGTTAAGCAAATTTTGCCTTTTGAGAAGCGATAACAATGGAGTTTTGCATCCGTCGGCCAGTGTGACAGGGCCTTTAGCATTTATCTATATTTTTAGATGCACCAGCCCTTTGTAGGATTCATCAAAAGGAAGTCCCACAAAAATTTCGTAGACTTTTCAGTATGTGTGGTTAGGATTTCAACTGCAGTTTCTACCATTACTTATCAGAGTGACATTTCATTGTTTCATTTTCTGTATGCCCAGAAAGTGAAAGAAGTGTTCATTGTCACAATGGAGGAATGGATTGAAAAGATGATGGAACTAGCAGAGATGGTGAAGTTGACTGCACCAATTAGGGATAAGAATGTAAATAATTTTGTGGTTGCTTGGAACCTTTTCTGGGCTTTCTGCATGAAAGAGAAAAAAATGAAATATTGACTTGGGTTTGATGATTAAATGGGTTATTGCTATAGAAATGGTTAATATTTAGTATAAGTAAAAAGTTTATACTATAACATAATTAGATAACTTACTGCACCGGAAAAAGTTGAAACCTACTACTTTGTGGTTTTTTTGTTTCCCCTTTCCTTCACTTTATCTTCTCTATCCCCTTTGTTTCCCTTTTTTCCATTGTCTTTATTTCTATTTCTATTTTATGTTACGAAAATATATTAATAAAATATATTTTAAAAATTAAAGTAACATTTCAGAAAGAACAACAGAAACAAATGAAAGAAAGTATAAAAGGGTGTATGTGAAGAAAGAACTATGTGAAATAAGACTTGAATGAACCATTATTGCTCACTGTTCCCTACTAAATAGAACAATAGGGAAACTAGTATTAGAAGTTGTATATGTACAGTAGTTAAAAACAAAAGCAATGGTTGCAATTTTAAAAAAAAGACCTTGGTCCAAACTAATTCAGCCTCAGGACTGGACTACAAAAACCCAGGTAACCACTGTAGGGCAGCAAAGATATGCAGAAAAATCTACTCTTTATTACTACCTTCAGGTCATTTGGATTTCTGCAATCCAATCCAATCTCTTATTAAGGAAGAATCTCTGAGGTCGGAGAAGCCAACAAGTTTTAGAAAAAGAACTGATCTCTATACTCTCCCCATTAAAAAGAGTGGGAAAGAAGAACTGATAAATGGCAAACTAGTTGGCTAAACTACTCAGCATGGTTCTCACTTTTTCCAAAGCTATCTCATTCCTGAACTCTCCATAGATATGGATGCTGGGCTTAACCAGTTGGTTGTGCATTTTCAGTATTGCTCCTCTTTTTCCCACTAGCAATATTAAAGTTCTGTTGTTTTTTTTGCCTCAGAAAAAGGCAACTAAATTTAGTATTCACTGAAATTTTTAAATATGAAGCATAAGAATAAAATTTAGCTCTGAGAATGTTATTCCATAACCATTACATCCTTAGAATAAAATGTGTTGGTGACTTCTGTCATTCTACATCTTTTTCCAACTGTGAGTGTTCTCTCCTTTATTTAATTTGAAATTGCAAACTTTCTTTCATGGCAAATTCTATTTAAAACACTGCATGGAGACTTCCAAAACATGGTAATCTTTAAATATGTTGGATTACAATTGCTAGAATTCCTACTCAATATGCCCAATTCTGGTTGAACATCTGAAGAGTTTGTTAGGCTGGGGAAAGCTGATACATATCATAGCTGCTAAACCATGAGGTGAGGGTTTTTTAGCTTAATGTGATGTGTGATCCCTACAATCAAGGTTTATAAATCACAGCATATTAATTAATGTGTTAAGTTAGCTCTGACCATTGTGTTTAGTCCACAGTCAGTTAAACAAATCATGAAATGAGCCAAGCTTCAAAGTATGTATCTACCACATAGTTATCATTGTTAAGTACAGTATTGTACACAGTGTTTCTAACATATAAATTTCAATTTTTAAGAAATAGATAGGATTTCCACCCATGAATATAACAATATGACTTTTTTCAAAGTTAACATTAATCAGTTCTGTGGTAAATACTTTTGCCTGCTGTTTATCTGGCAATGGTTCTGCATCCAAATTACACAGTGGAAGACAGAGGAATTCCTAGGAATTATAGCCAATGCATGTTTCCAAGCCAAGTGTTCTGTGTTTTGTGGGCAGGAGAATTCCTAGAAATTGTAACCAAGTGCATCGTATTAGAGTGGTCCACCAGAACATGGAAAATGATGTGTGCTCTGTATTGATTACCTATCAATTAATTTTAATCGCAATGTGTGAATGTCCCAATTTTGTCAGATAATAATGGACATTAGTTTAATGAAATCACCGCCTTAATAATACTGGGAGGATGTTTTCTATTTATTTATTTAATAAATAATTAAAACTGTACAACAGATCAGGAACACCCTTTATAAAACTGGCCTTCATAATCATAAGCCCTAAAACAAACCCCTGTCTTCATCTTTGAATCTGCAGTATTAGGAGAAAGGTTCCCAATGATAGGGAGATGACAATCCTCATTTACTTTACAAAAGGGGTAGAAACCCCTGATCAACTAAACACCATTGAACATCAATTCCCATAATCCCTGACAGAAGGCCATAGGAGGTTGAGGGTTTCAGTTCAGTATCTTCTGAAGTGCTTATTCTCTGTATTGTGTTCGGAGTTGCAAAAAGGACAGTTGTTTATTTATTTGCTAATATTTATATACAGCATTCCTACAGCCTATTCTTTGAATCCATTAAGTTTATACATATACTATCAGAAGGGTAACATTGGTTGTTGTTTTCAGAAGAAGCAACATTTTATACTTCATGCAATTGATTAAGTAGATTTTAATCAAAATGTTTTGCATAATAAAAGAAGTATACTGTTACTGCTACTACTGCTACTATTACTACCCATGTTATTGGGACATGGACTAAACAGCAGTATGTTGAAGGGAATTTCCTACAGTCAGTTTGTTTGGAAAGCTGAATGAAGGCAGGTCTTAATATTGCCACAATGTCAGATCTCTTCAGATGAGCCAGGACACACTGCAGTACCACAAACTAAGAAATGCAGAAGAAAAACAGCTGCTTGACATCTTTTTCCATAACAACTATCCATAAAACTTCATATTCTAACACACAGCACCCAAACCACACCACACCACCAACCACCACACAAAAACTAACCCTACCATACACAAAACGATTGTTGGAAATGATAGTTGGAATTCTCCAACTCCTAGGAATAGCAATAGCCCGTAAACCCACAGCCACACTCTGCCAGGAATTATCCAGAAACTAAAGACAAGATACAGAAGGATGAAAGAAACAATATAATTTATAAAATCAACTGTAACCATTGCAACCAAATCTACATGGAACAAACATCACATCAATTAAAAATCAGGAGTCACAAACACCGGTTGGCAGTCAAACACCACAATCCCAAATCCTTAATCTATATATACACCAACACCACCAATTTAATTGGAGAAACACAAAAACAATTGGTCACGTTACACTCACCATGGTCATGTGTTCATCAAACCCTGCTATTCCACAAACAATTCAATCAACAGATACATTGACCTATCACTGCCGTACGAATCTCTCAAAATCCAAATCAACTGTATAGCCATCCAGAAACAGTACCAACCCTCAACAACCTCCACAAACCCCTCCATCACCACCATCAGTTCACCTCCCAATGACACTGACCTGATGTAACCTCCTCATCACAAGAGTCTCACTGATGATTCACACCAGACCCATCACAAGACCCTCACTTGACACACCCACACTGAAGCCCTTATAAACAGAAGAACACTGACATCCAGTAGTGGGATTCAAATAAGTTAACAACCAGTACACCCACGGTCAGGTTGGCTGTCATGGGAGGCATGGCCTATCCCCATCCTCCAGCTCCACTGCACATGTGGGACAAGCCTCCTGCGACAGCCAATCTGACCATGGGCGAATCAGTTATTAAATCCCCCCCCTCCCGCTATCAAAGTGGATCCTGAGTGCTGCACTGCAATGGAGAAATGGGCAACGGACCGACTGGCATGAAGGGAGGAGGAGGAGCAGGGGGAAGAATGAGGGAAATCTGCCTTCTCTGTCCCCTGCACCGGCTGCTCTGTTGCCCATTTCTCCATTGCAGCTCAGCACACAGGATCCACTATAGCCGGGGGGGGGGGGGTNCGGGGGGGGGGGGAGTAATTTAACAATTGGTTTGTCTGAACTGGAGCAAAACAGCTGAATCCCAACACTGCTGACATCCCCCTAAACTCTGCTGAAGATGTTACCTAGTCCTGTAATGAAATGTTTGGAAACCAACCCACAAGCTTGAAGAACAAACCTTCACCTTCATCTCAGATTGTCATGGCTACATTGACAATCCAGGAAGGTGAATAGTAAGTCAACCCATTTGCAATAAAGCTCCTGAAAGAGGGAAGCATTCCAATGAACACACCGGGAAAGCAGATACTGAAAGCAATTTAAATTTTCATAAGATAATAGAAGATGCACTATCTAGCCATTTCTATATAAGCATGGAGGTGATATTAGAGTGAGAGCATCCAAGGCATCCAAGGTGGAAAAGTTGTGCTGATAACTGGAAGATCTATACACTAAATGGAAATAAATAAATAGTTCTTCTACCTGGAAAGAAGAGTTGTCTTTGTACCATTCCTCTCTGATTATGTTGATACAGTATAGAAAGCAAGAATTATACAGACAAGAAATGATAAATGAGCAGTGATTCCTTCCCAAGATTTCCTTTGCAGTCTTTCAAAACCAAGGAAACCGAATGTGCAAATAAGTTATCCCAATTTGCAATGCACTTGCAGCTTTCTTCAAATTGGTGCCTTCCACATGTCTCGCTCAGAATTTCCAGTACATCAAGAGGGCACCAGACTGTGGAAGACTGAAGCACAGTACTATTGATGGTGAGAAGTGCCAGCCCTCATGCTAGTCCTTTGATGTACCAACACACCCTTCTTGTTTTGAGATGAATAGGAAGATGGGCTTATCAGGGAGAAAAAGTGATGTGTTCAACATTTTCAAAGCTGCTTTAGAATTAAATATGTCACAATTCCAGCTCTATAATATATAGCACCATGGAATTGGTATACAAATGCATCTTGATGATAGTTGTACCTTCACCAAAATTAAACAGGGACTCTGAAAGGATGCATAGCATAATAACAATATCAGTTAGTAGTAGCTGAAGCACACAGCATTAGATTTCTTTTCACAAAGTTCTTAGAGAATATTAATATTCTCAAAATTATTGAAACCCTTCCCCCACCCCTCAAAATACTAACTTTGAAGTCTACATATTAAGATTTTTTTCTCATGCTTCTTCAATTTTTAAGGAAAGAAATAGGCTTATAAGTCAGTAAATACAAATTTAGTTCTCCCCTTTCAACTCAATTTAGAAGGTGTTTCTGTAGTGGGCATATTGTCTACAACCATAATATGGCATTGATTCTATATTTTCTGTGATGGAGAATGTGGTGGCAAGAAAAGACACTTCACATACTTACCAGGACTACTTATCATTGAATAAACACGCTTCTGAGAATAGATTGGAGAGATATAATCTGATGTACTTTTGACATTGCATATCCTTTTTACCAGTATAGATATGAGGACTTGTTAAGCATGTATTTTAGGTTATCTTTTTCCTTTTCATAGCATTGAAACATTTGCCATAAGTCAGAAATCAGAATGTTGTATAAACTCTACAAAGAATCAAATGCCAGTGAAATTATCTTTTCTTCTTGATTTGGGAGATTTATGTGATTTCTTTAATAATTATATATTCTTCATCTTTATATTTAGTAGTGCTGTAACACATGTTGGGTTTACACATTAAATTTTGCTAATATGGTTTGTTTTTGGTTTAAGCCAGCTACTGGAGTGAGTAAAAGAATAAAAGCAGCTCTGTTTTGGCTTTGAATGGCAGCTGTGCTGTCCAAAGGTTAATGAGCATACCTAGCTGCTAACCAGAGGTGTTGTGGGGACATGTTGAAACAGCTGTTCCATTGGTCCAGCTTGGCATATAGGTGCTGTGGATTAGAATCCTGGAGGGGGACATCCTACTAGTCTAATCAAACCTTGGAGAGAGAAAAGAGAAGGTCTGTGTACTAAGTGAGCAGAGTAGGTGGGGAGAAAAGTTGAAAGGGGAAGAGCAGTTATTGGTTCCATAGAAGGGAGAAGAAAGGTCTGAAGTAATTTCTATGGAAGAAAGGAAATGAAGACACAGAAAGACGAGGTCTCCATCCAAGGCCCAAGAGTGGGACAAAGAACCCACCTGGCTGCAGGCAGCACAAGACACAAGAGAGGACAGAGGGGACCAGCTGCCAGTGGTCTCTGGGGAAGATCTAGACAGAAGAAGAGTTTCTTCCCCCCACCCCCACCCCAGCTGAGAAGCAATAGAGACAGTGGTGGTATTCAATTTTTTTTCTACCAGTTCTGTGGGCGTGGTGTGGCTTGGTGGGTGTAGCAGGGGAAGGATGCTGTAAAAATCCCCATTCCCTCCCCACCCCACTAACCTGCTTTCCAGCTCCGTTCTCCTGTGCAGGGCAACAAAAGAAGACCCAGCCGATCATCTTGGACTCAGGAGTGAATAGATGGGGACAGGGCCAACCAGAGGTGGTATTTACCGGTTCTCCGAATTACTCAAAATTTCCACTACTGGTTCTCCAGAACCTGTCAGAACTGGTTGAATACCACCTCTGAAAAGAGATTAGGCTGAGTAGATCCAGGAGAAGGCCAAACTGTGCTTTGTGCTGAGCACAGTAAATTTCCATTCCATTCCTTTCTTTAATGTTGTCAAGCTCAGCAATAGAGAAGAGAGACAGACAGAAAAGGAACGGAAACAGGAGAGATAGAGGGGAATAGTTTCTGGAAGGGAGAACTTGGAGAAAACCTGACACTGGTATTGTTTGTAAATACCCATTGTAAATAACATCACTATATATACTAGGACACATTAAAACCTCCACTGTCTTGATTTTCTATAACAATTGCCAGTCTTGCATAGCAAAATATACCTCCAGTTTAGAATGAACCCCATCACACTGTGACAGTGTCATCTCTTAGTAAATAAGGAAAAAGAGTTCATGAAGAACAAAGAGCTATATATATTAGGAGACTAGTTGGGTTCAGACATGACATTCAGTGGATTGCAAACTAAACTAGAATTGGCTCAAGTAACACAGCACATGAAGTTATTGACCATGGTTTACCATAGGTAATAGCAGGAATTACCTATTATGCTAAGTCGCAAATATATTCTGGCTTAGTACACTGTATAAAACAGGTCACTTATCTGAAGGCCTCTATTTCTTCCAGATAATCTGAAATTACCACATTATTATTTTTATAAGATCAGGCATAAAGTAAAAATCAGCTGCTACCAAATCTAAGTGTAGCAATTTATATTACAATTGAATCTTGAAATGAATCTGGATTTAGGATGCACATCACTTCAGTGAGTCAAACTACTCATGAGATTAGCCTATGTACCCAAAAGCTGGTGATTAATCATTAATCAGATTAATCTATAAAGGGATATTCATGAATTGCACTCATAGAGATCAGAAAATGTGGTTGGAAATATATACATAAATGGGAGAAGAGGCTGCAATAAATCCCCCAACCCTCCAAAAGAGAATAAAGCCAAAAGAAAATAGCAGTGCAGGTCTTCCCAATACACCTTTGTATTTTAGAGACATATAACCCTTTTAACTAAAATTATCTATGTCAGAATATTTATCTGGATGAACCTCTTAGAGGAGAGAACCTCTATCTAACAGAATTTAAAACAATCAAAGAAAAGTGGTCAAGGGACTATTCAGGGAGCAAAGCAGAGAGATACGTGAGAAGATTTTGCTGAAGGATCTAGATTTATAATTTATCTAAAGAAAAATCATGGGGGACAACTCTGTCTAAAAATACCTTCAAGGTAATTGTATAAATGAATGAAGGGAATTAATTCTCAGGCTTAGGGGGTATCTAGACAATGAGTAATCACCTTGAGTTGAGCAGAGAGTGTCAGGCTAAAGTAAGTCTGTTTTTAAAAAAGCATATGAGAAGCCCTATGAATGCTCAGGAGGCATAGAAGAAAGCTGCCCAGAAGTAAGACTCTAATTACAGGTCAGAAAACCACCAAAAAGGGTAGAGTGAAAACTACAAATTTGTTCCTCAAATTTAAATCTCCCTCAGAGATTTGGCCCATAGTCTCCACTGCAAACAGAGAGGCAGTACGGCATGTAGTGGACATACAGAGGGAACTTTTTCTTTTTTTATTATTCCACATGTTCCAGCTGTGCTGGAAGAGCAAAGAAGAAGAGGTGTCCTGGTGCTTTTTTATACTAGTGTAACAGGAATTTCAGCAGAGGTAGCTTTTGAAGATGTGGGAGACCTGTCTTCTTAAGCAAAGGGGAGGGATCCTCCTCCAGGTTTAGTTTCAATTACATCCCCAAGGGTAAATCAAAGGTTTATTTAATGCAGCTGTTGGCTTTGAAAAGCGCATGGGTTTCTGGGAAATAAGAGCAGGCGAAGAAGGGATCTGTTGTGAGCTAAGAATTCATAATGTAGGTACAGTCAGCTTTTACATCTCATAACAGCTTTATTTGTTTTATTTATTGCTTGTGAAAGATGCTCTCTTGGCAAGCCCCAAGCCCTTTTTGGCAGAAGAAAAGCTGAATAGGCAATGGCTGTAGTAGTGGATGGATGCATGCAAACCTGATAGTGAATCTGCAATAATGGGGAGATATAATTTTTGCCTGTGGTCAAATCCTACCTACTCAGTAAGAAGATAATAAATATATGAGAATGATTTCACTTGGAGAATTGCTGGAGTCTGATGAAAACGCTCTTTGTTTTTGAGAAATATTCCTGTGCCCTAATGCTAGGGCATTGGTGATAACCAACGTTCATATGAGAGTCTGAAAAATCAGATCAATCTTCCTTAGCTCTAAGAGACAAGAGTTATCTGATGGGAAATGGAGGCGGGGGAGGAAGAGGCGAGTGTGCTGATTTCATTTGCTGTTTGGCCTGTTTTAAAGCCTATTTTCTGCAGCTGTTGGAGATGGATATTATTTAGGATAGGATAATTGTAGGCTTTTTTTTTTTTTTAAAGAAATCCCTACCATTATATTCTTGTTGAAACTTTCCTTCCTTCCTTCCTTCCTTCCTTCCTTCCTTCCTTCCTTCCTTCCTTCCTTCCTTTCTGTTATAAAATGAAATTCAGTACAAAAGTCCAGAGAGAGCAAGATAGCTTAGTGGCCTGTATAGCATCTTGTTTCATTGAAGATGTTATTTTTGGAATTGGCAGTTTGGGGAGTATAGTGTAGAAATCAGAACTGGTTATGGAATATGGTAGGACACTAAAATAATAGTTCTGAGAGAAATATAGTTCTAAGCATGTCTGAAGGACAGCAAGTTCAAGATGTCTGAATTATTTGGTTCTGCGGTGGTTGCATATAGATATACCTACTAACAGATGTAATATTATTATATGAGGAATATTTTCCACATCTACCTTCTTTATGAATAGCATATTTCAAGGTGATTTATAGTAATGTAGTTCTAAGCATGTCTGGAGGGCAGCAACTTTAGGCCAGTCTCTCAACCCAAACTGACAGGTTCTTGTTGGGGGGGGGGGTAGGAGGAAGAAAGAATATTTGCTTGCTGCCTTGATTTACATATACAGTAATAAAGGCAAGATAATATTGTTAAAAATCTACAGAAAAATTGAGCAATGAAGGAAACGTTGGTGATTATTATGCTCTTTACTGTTGGAAACATAGTGTAGTCCAGGGCTGTCAAACTCACAGGCTGTGGACCAGATACGTCACATGCTAGCCTTGCCCATGCCAAGTTTAGCGAAGGGAGAAAAGCTGTGATATGTCACATGATGCCACCATGACGATGCGAGTTTGACACCCCTGGTGTAGTTTTTCTGAAGGATATATGGAGACTCAGTAGTGTCTTAAATTAGGAATCAAAGCCATTTGCACTTATTGAATCAGGATAAGATACAATACTAATTCTGTGCATGTATATTGTCATATAACAGGTTCTGTTTTTGAGGATATCTTTGTATGTTTGTACAAAATCTTCCATTCAGCAGGTTCTGACCATTTCCGGAGAACCGGTAGCTGAAATATTGAGTAGTTCAGAGAAACAGCAAATACCACCTCTGACTGGAGATTTTACAGTATCCTTCCCCTGCCATGCCCACCAAGCCATGGCCACAGAACCGGTAGTAAAAAAATTTGAATCCCACCACTGCTTCCATCTGTCTGGCTGAACAAATTTAGAGCAGAAGCTATTCTGTGCCTGCTTTCTGAAGTTGAATTTCCAACTCTTTTAATGCTGAAGTCCTTTTATCTTTACCAGAAGCACTGTTGGCATATAGTAATGCTTGTCATATCACATCTTCCTGGCATCTGTACAACTACAATACGGCTTTTTAAAAATATTCAGGATTAGGATAAGTCAGTTTGTTCTGTCAGTTTGTAAATTAGAGGTTACAAATTAGATTGCCATTGGATTTATATTGCACTTTTCATTTACTGTAGGAGTTCCAGGTGCCATACATATGACCTCCTCCAATTTTTACTCCCAACAACAACATGAGATTTAGGTTGGGCTAAAAGAAAGAAACCAGTCCCCAAAATCACCCAATGAGTTTTGGTTGAGAGAACCAATGAATATGGTTAAGATTGAATTAAAACCAGGCTTTTCTAGTTCCTAGTCCAACAATTTACATCCCATCTATGAAGGTGGTAGTTTTACTTCTAAATTAGTTAGCTTAATTTCATAGCTGAGAAGAGAATTTTTGTAAATTTTGTAAATTTTGTAAAAGAAGAGATTTTTTGTAAATGCTAAAACATGAAATTTAACTAACATACTTATTCAGTGCTGATAATTTGTAAACTGGGGCTGTTTTTGAATTGTTCATCAAATATCTGATATATTTTTAGAACAACCACTTGGCTCTCTGTCCCAAGCAACAGAAATACAATAAAATTTTAAGTATTTTACATAACTTTGATGCTATTGCACATAATTTGCCAGCCTAATTGTTGCATTAATGATATATTTGAGCATAGAACTGGTTATCAAATAATGTACTGATATCCATACTTTTTCAGATGTGCGATTAGCAGTCATTATAGAATGTAATGGATATAGGTTCTTATATGAGCCACAGTGGCGCGATGGTTAGAGTGCAGTACTACAGGCTACTTTCTGCTGACTGCAGACTGCCTGCAATTTGGTAGTTCGAATCTCACCAGGCTCAAGGTTGACTCAACCTTCCATCCTTCCAAGGTGGGTAAAATGAGAATCCAGATTGTTGGGGGCAATTTACTGGCTCTGTAAACTGCTTAAAGAGGACTGTAAAGCACTGTAAAGTGGTATATAAGTCTAAGTGCTATTGCTATTCCTTGAATTTTTACACTAGTGTTTGCAGATTTAACTATGAAGTGATAAATAGAATGGGCAAGCTAGAAAATTGCATATAACCTAAGAAGAAAACCCTTCATGTCCATTAGCCACCTATCACTGCTTAACATGAGGGACCCAGTTTAATGGACATCTTCCATTATAGTTATTAATGGCAAAATCCAGATAAAGGAGCAAAACCATCATTTTAAATGTCAATGTAAGAAGATCCCTTTAAAAACAAAGGACTCTGATTTTTCCTTTAGACAGGTCACCTTTTCTCCTGACAGAGGCTTTGTTCCTTTAACTACAGCATGACAGATTAACATTCAAATAGTTTAGCCTTATGTAAGTGTACCTGTTGAATTTGTCCAGGCTCTGTATCCACCAGTATTGTGATGGATAACAAGCAGAATCAGCTTCAAAATCATATGAAATACTTGAACTGGTGGGTTTTTTTTGTTTGTTTGGTTGCTTGCTTTTGGTCTCTTGAATCCAACAGCACTATTGAATTTCTGTTTATGTGATTTGGATACAGGATACAGAATGGATATTTTAGCATAAGCCCACCAAAATGGCCCAGATCATCAAGAAAATCCCTCTGAAAATCAAAACCTTGCTTTTGTAGAAGACATCTCAGCCCCCCCTCCCCGCATGATCATCAGTCAATTGTAGTCTGTTCCCTTAGCAGTAACTAAGTCTTGAATATTAATCATCAAATGCTGCCCATTTTTGCATTCTAGCAAA
Organism: Laticauda laticaudata; assembly: GCA_004320025.1. Lineage (NCBI taxonomy): Eukaryota > Metazoa > Chordata > Lepidosauria > Squamata > Elapidae > Laticauda > Laticauda laticaudata. Next base: position 14,560 of record BHFT01033292.1, read on the forward strand.
CTAATATCTTCCACTTCTATTTTGGTCTGCAACTCCCTATAATATTTTTGTATTAACTGATATAAAAGTCAGAAAAAGCATCTGGAGGACATATCAACACCTCCATTATAGTCAGAAGAAAAGCAATGACACATCCCTTCTGTTTTGTACAATAGAGTAGAACAATTGTCAGTCAAGTAAAGCTATAGTCTTGAAATTTTGAGAACATGTATAAAGCAGATGAAGAAAGTACCTTATGAGTTAAGGCTAGAGTCAGCCAATTCTGATTCACCCTATTTCTTCTGGTACATTACATAACTGATACAGTTTAAAGAGGTAAAAAAAATCTTTAGCTTGGGGGGGGGGGACAACTGAAATCATGCATGNTAAAAAAAATCTTTAGCTTGGGGGGGGGGGACAACTGAAATCATGCATGGCATGGTTAGGCTGATTGGCCTGAGAATTTCATGACTGAACTGGAATTTAAATTTTAATCTCACTTTATATTTTCTGCTATACCATTTCATACATTGTGCTAAACTATTATTTCTTTACCCCTAATTAATTGAATAAAACAGAAGTAGTTTTGAATTCAACTAAATTATATATCATGATTTATAAACCACAGTGGCATTAAATCACAGAACAGAACACAATAAGCTACAATCTAACCAAGCAACCATACAGCAATAGGCAAGTTCAACCAATGAATCTTAGCATTAAAAATATCCAGATTACAAGCTGCAAGTTAAATTAAATGTTATTGCACCAGAAACTTTACTTTGAAAACAGATCAGACTTTATACCCATCTGTATTCAGTATGTTCAATATTTAAACCTTGTGAAAGATTTGGAAAGCACTGGAGAAGTGTGGAATACTGTAATGTTGTTTCAGGTCAAAAAATAATTACAACTATTTTGATGCATCTTGCTTTCAGGGGCCATTTTAGGTAACAGAGCCGAGATGAAGAGAAAAGTAATAAGACATGATCTGACTGCATTCCGTAAATCTGGAACATTGGTAGAAAGTTGAGCTCCCTCATCATGTTAAACCATGGTAGAAAACAATGATGGAACCAATGGTGGCTTATTAAGTAAACTACGATTAAAACAAATGATACTTTAATAAGAAATGGATCTGTGTGATCAATGCTGAAATACCTGGATGCATGGGGGGATGGAGAACCATCTGATATTTTATTATATATGTTTTTTTAAGCTCTCGCGGGTACTTACATTTGTGCTGTTTAGCTTCCTTCGGGTATTATCCCACGTTTTGTTGCTGTTTAGCTTCCTCTCGGGTATTTATCCCACGTCAATGTAGTTCTCTTAAAGTTCTGTAGCAAGTTTTCAGCAGAATCTCATCTGCATCATAGGCTTCTGGTATGGATGTGTGTCTCCACAAGTTCCTGGTTTCAAATTTGAGGGCTGGGTCTCCATTCTGAGTGCTAGGAGCTGGGTCTGCTGTTCATTTGGACTTAGGAGTTGATTGATTGGTGTTTCTCTGTTTCTTCTGTCTGTTTTGTGCTTTCGATTGGTCGGCAACCCTCTGCTTTTCTGTTGGAGGCTCTTCGTGCAGCTTGGCTTCCGTAGTGAAAGACGGCTGCTCTGCATTAAGCAAGCTGCTCTTCATTTAGCAAAGGCTGGGTTTCACCTGCGGCGCTGGTGGGGGGGGCTGTTTGAGTTTGGAGCTATCAGAGAGTCTGTTTTGCCCAGGTTTTGCCTGGCTGTGGTGTGGAGATCTTTCTACTTTGAGTCGCGTGCAGGCTTCCAAAATGATTGACGGTCTCGGGATCATCTCTCTATTCATGCTTTCAGGTCTTTTTTCAAGCTCTATGGCCTTGATGATTCTGTGTGGTGGCGTTTTCTATAGTGGCGTAGGGTTGGAGTCGCCATTGAAGTCTGATGCGTGTGACCGTGGTTTTCATGTGTTGGACCAGTGAGGAGGTGTGTTTTCCAGCTTTTTTAAGCTGCATTTTTTTACTGTTCACGGTTAAGGCGGTACTTATTCTTCTATTGGGTCTCGTCCTAATGTAGGAGTGCCGGCTATGATGTACCAGTGGAACTTTCATATAGCCTTGGTTTTCCAGGGTCGAATTTTGTCTTTGGGGATCCTCAGCGATGGACTGTATTTTTTGTCTGTTTTGAAGGCCAGGCTTGATGTGATGCCTGATGTAGTATCTTACTTGATTTGCTACTCTGTTAGTACCTCTTATGTAAGGCAAGACAGCTTGTTCCATAGGCCTGTTGTCTTCTAGTCTTCTGTTATTGTCTTGGTGGTTTTTGTGATAGGTTGTGTGATTTTGTTTTTGGAAGCCATTGCTGTTAATACTTCAGTCAGGTGCTAGTTCAGTCTGTATATGTGGTCTATCTGCCAGGCGTTTGTTCATGGTAATTAGTGTTTTCACCACAAGAAGTTAGCTGGGCCTGCGACCGAGGTTCGGTGGTTGAATTGGGCGTTGACGGTAGTGGTTGTGTCGTTTGTGTTTCTTTCGGTATATGGTCCTGTTGGTCCAGTGTGCCAATCTGTTCTTTTGTTGATTAGTACATGTCAGGAATCGGTAGTTGTTGTTTATTTCTGTTTCCATAGGTGAACTTGATTTTCGGGGGTGTGTGTGTTTAGGTGTGTTAGGAAATTGTTTTAGGTTTTCTTTTCCATGGGGCCAAATCACAAATGTGTCATCGATGTTATCTTAGCCATAGTTTGGGCTCCTTGTGGGTGGATTTAGCAGGGCCTCGGATTCCGATATCTCTACCATGACAGGTTTGCCCAATGACAGGTGACAGTGGTGATCCATAGGGGGCTCCGTTCAATTGCTTGTATCTTTTCCTTTGTATATGACAATATGGTTTGGTAGCAGTGTCTGTTAGGTTTCCATGAGGGGGGTGGTCTTTAGGTCTGGTTTGGTACTTTATTTTTATGATTTCAAGAGTTTCTTTTTATCGCGACTATTGAGTTGGAAATAGTGAACCACGTTGAAATTACCAAAGGCAGATCTTCTTTGTTCTACGTTGCGCTCCGACTCTTTGATCAACTCTTCCTACGGAGGAATAGGTATGAGTCTTTGTACATATGAAGCTGCGTTTCAGCCATGGGGCTGTAGTTGTTTGAGCTAAGTATTAGGCTTAGTGTTTTCGTAATGAGCTCCTATGGAGCTGACTATGGGTCTGACGAGGTATGCCTTCTTTGATGTATTTTTGGTGAGGCCGCTAGGATAATTTGGGGCAGCTCAGAGATTTCTTCTATGGGATGATCGTACTGTATGGATTTCTTGCCTTATGCGTGGTTATAATTTTCTTCTTGGTTAATTTTCCAAGACTATTGTTGGTTTCGGGTCTGTGTGTTATAGCGTTTGTATGCTGAAGGGCTTTGGAGCTAGGTCTGTCAATTTTGTTTCATAGGTCTTTTCTGTCCATACTACTGTGCATTTCTTTGTCTGCTGCGGAGTAGTTATTATGCTGTTATCCATTTTCAGGGTTTAGATAACGCTCCTGAATTCATCTTTTTGTAGAAATTATTTTTTGGTGGTTTTGTATGGTAGCAGAAACGATAGTGAGTAACCTGCGGGATGTCTTATGGTCTGTCAGCCGTTCATCTGTAATTAATTTGCTGAGGCTGGATTCACTGCACATAGTGATGGATTTCTAGTTGGGATTTTTGGGTGGCTATGCATTAAATTGAATCCTTTGGATAGCGACATTCGTTTCTGTTTTGCTTGTTCTTATGTTGAAAACGTCTGTATACATTTGTTTCAGGTGTGTGTGTGTACGTTATTGGAATCTTTCTTGTCATTTTCTAATTTTTAGTTTTTGAAAGTTTGTCATTTGTCAAGGGGCTTTCAGCTTTCAGCTCTCCAAAACGTTGCTAATCTTGTTTATCTCTCTATCCCAATAGTCAGAGGTGGATTTTGCTGCTCGAATTCCATGGCTTTCGTAGTGCAAGCAAATCTTTTGTTCTGAACTGTTTCTAATTGGAATCTTTGACTCGTGCAACTTACATTTCTGAGGTAAAGCCAAATTTCTGCTTCTTTCATGGATATGTTTGGTAGTGCTCGTGTTCTTATGAAATGTAAGTTGAAGCAGCGTGTTGGTTTACATTGTGTCTCTGCAGCTCGACGTAAGGAATTTTAGGTCACTAGTATTCCTGCTCTTTGACTTCCAGTTTCTCATAGCTTTTGATTCTGGACTGTTTATTCCTCCCCGTAGGAGGTCCAGATATTTGTCTTTTTCAAGCCTTTGCGATCGGTACATGCATGTTGTGCTGCGCTTTTAGCTTTCCTTCGGGTATTATTATTCCCAACAGAACTACCAATGGACGTGGATCAATACCCGAAGGGAAGCTAACAGACAAATGTAAGTACCCACCTGAGGAGAGCTTAAAAAAAACACTATATATATCAGATATATCCATATTATCATAATATATTATATACTACCTATATATATATATCGTATACTGTATATGTATATTGTATATGTATACTGTATATGTATATGTATATGTATATGCTAGTATGTATACTGTATATGTATCCAACTTGTATATGTATATGGATATAGTAATATGTATATGTCAATGTTATATGTATAGTATATGTAATATGTATACGTATATGTGCTATCGTATGTCATGTACTGTGATATATCATATATATATCATTCATGGATCTCTGGTTTATCTCGGCGCTTTCCTCCCGCGTAAATCTCGACAGTACTCTAGGCAAACCGTTTTTCGTATGAAGTCTCACTTCATCATCTCTGCAGGCTTGTCCTTCTTTCAGCTCTGTGTGCTCAGAGTAATGTGCAGCTTGCAGCATTGCTTCTTCCTTTTAACTGCTAGTGGTGGTGTGACCTTGATTGGTGGGGGCTTGACTGAGTTCTCTGATTGGTAGGGTGGTTGGCTGTGTTCCTGATTGGCTTGGCGCGGTGTGGTTCTGTCTTAGTAGGGGCCTGGCTGTCGCTCACGGTTACCTAGTCTTAGTTGCTCGCGGGGGATCTTGAGCTGTGTCGAGCTGTGATCTTGTTGTTGGCTTCGTGTTCTGTGGATCGTGCCCATTCTTCTGGTGGCGTAGTCAGTTTGCTTCTTTCATGGTCAGCAGGGGTTTGACAGTCGGCCTACCCTAGTGGCTGCAGCTGGCATGTATGCGCTCTGGTTCCGTGGTTCGTGCTCTCCTCTTCTGTGTCGGCTGTGAGAGTCTTTTTTCTGCGTGGAACAGTGTTGGAACAACATTCTGTAGCAGTCTTGTGTTGGCACTTTGTGCTATGGGTGTGAGCGTCTGGTGTCCATTCTCATGTTGGGTACTCGTTTTATTAAATGGAGGGCCAGTTCCAACCATGTTGATAGGCGGGAGGTTATCACATCTCGTTTAGTCTATGCGTGTTGGCGCGTTTTCTATCTCTAATGGCTTCTCCTATTATTCTGTGTCTTGAAGTGTTCGGTTCTTTGGCGTGTTCTGCGTATTTTTAAAGTCAATTTCAATGTCCTGTGCTTTTGAGATGTTGCACCAGGGAAGAAAGAAGAGGGTAAAGTCTTCTCTTCATTTTCTATTGAGTTTATTGTGTTCTCAACCTGCGTGCACTAATGTCTTCTGTTAGTATTTGTCCCTATGTATTAGTGGGCCAGCGCCCATCCCAGTGCCCAAAGGGATTTCGTATAACTCCTGGTGGTTTTCTAACTCGATTTTGTTCTTTTGGGTTTCTTGCACATGGTGGCCGATATTTATACTTGTTTTGTGCAGAATGCTGTTTTAATGTTGTGTCTTTTTTGGAGGATCTTACTTGTTTTTGTCATTCTGTAGTGCCTATTTATATATGTAGGAGGGCTTTGCCATTCTTTGGGATTCTCTGTCTTGGCTTTTTGGTTGTTTTCTTTGGATTAGGTCTGTAATCTTTCTTTTTTGGGGAAAATCCATTGGCTGTAAGTACATTAGTGAAGAGTGTGCTGAGTTCGGGTCTTTTTACAAGTGGTTGTTCACGTCGGCTAAGCATTTTGTTTGGAGATGAGTGTCTTGCTACGTGAAATGATCTGTGCTGAGGTAGTGGTGTGAGCCAGTGCACTTGTAACGAATAGCCGGTTATGTATGTGTTTTCTTCTGTAGATGGTGTGTCCCTAGCGCGACGCCAAAATTGGATTATTTTGTACACCTTAAAGAACATCTAGGAAGGCGAAGTTGATTAGTGTTGGCGTCTCTGTTCCATCAGTGAATCTGTATTTTGGGGTGTAGGCTGTTGAGGGTGTGAGGACAGTTGTTCAGGTTTTCTCTTTCCCGTGCTGTGGCCAATTATGAAGGTGTCGTCTTACGTATCTGAGCCAGAGTTTGTTGTTTGTATCAATATTCTTTCTTACGAGCTTGTGTTTCAAAGGTTCCATGTAGAGGTTTGCGATGACACGGTGAGGAGGGTGATCCATGCGGGTGCTCCGTCTATTTGTGGTGTATTTTTGACCATTGCTAGGTGAAGTATGTAGTGCGAATAGGCGTGCGTGGTAAGATCTAAGGACTGTACGTTTGGCGCGGGTGTATTTAGATGTATTTGTTACTTGGAATGCGCTGTCAGGCTTCATGTTTATAGGCACTTGGGTGCAAGTGAAGAGGGATATAGCACATCGAAGCTTCACTACGTCACGTGCTCGCCTGAGGTTCGTGTAACGTTTTGTGTTCCTTTCTGTCACAAGACCCTAAACGCTGCTCTTCGATTAGCAAGCTCGAGGGTTTCACCTTCGGCTCGCCTGGTGTCTGGGGCCGTGTTTGAGTTGGAGTCCTTCAGACGGGAGCTCCTGTTTGTCCTCATGTGTCTTGTCCTCTCGTTCGTGCAACTGTGGGAGATCTTTCTATTTGATAGAGTGGCAGGCTTCCAAATGACTCTGACAGCTTTGCTGGAATCATCTCTTCCTATTCATGCTTTCAGTCATTTTTTCAATCTCTATGGGTTTCTCTGATGATTCTGTGGTTGGGGTTTTCTATAGTGGCTAGGGTTTACTTGCCATTGAGTTGATGTTATGACCTGTGGCTTTTTCATGTGTTGGACTAGTGAGGCGGTATTGTTCCAGCTTTTTTACTGCATTTTTGTGTTCATCGCAGGTGATCTGCCGGTACTTACTTCTCTCTATTGTCTGTCCAATGTATTTTGTGGTCCGGGCCATGATGCACAGGGAAATTCTATATGCCTTGGTTTTCTCAGGTCAATTTTATCTTTGGGGTTTCTAAGGATGGCTGCTATTTTTTTGTCTGTTTTGAAGGCAGTCTTGATGTGTTGCCTCTGTAGTATCTTACTGACTTTGTCTGTAGTACCTCTTATGTAGGGCATTCCTTGTTTAGCTCAAGGTTAATCACACCAAACTTGATTGCAGGAAATACCACTTTAGCAACAGAGTGGTCAGTGTCTGGAATACTCTACCTGACTCTGTGGTTTTTTTCCCCAAATCCCAAAAACTTTAGCTTTAGACTGTCTACTATTGACCTCATCCCTTTCCTAAGGTGTCTGGAGGGGGAGTGCATAAGCGCACCAATGTGCCTACTGTCCCTGTCCTGTTGTTTATTTTATATTTTTTTTTATTTTTCTTACATGTATTCATGTATTCATAACTATGTTTTTACTTATACCTGTTATCTTGTAAGCAATTGACAAATAAAAATAAATAAAATAAAATAAATAAAACTATAGATGACTTCCTACCATTCTGAGGCAGAAAACATACAAACACCAGCATAAGTCTGAAATAGGCTTCAGAAAGCATTTAAAAAGACACCTAGGGAAAAATGGCAGTTCTCTGTGTATGATTACCTGGCCTTTAAAAGGTTGCTGATCTGTGCAAGTATAATGAATTTCTACCTCTACGTTTAAAAAAGTGCAGCTATCACAATAACTCAAAAAAATGTTTACATATTCAAATATAAGCCTCCAAAAGATTAGTCTTTGATTATGTATGGTAAGCAATCTAATTGTGCTAAATAGAACTTCTCACAGGCATACAATTAAACAATCTGATAAGCCAATACATATGCTAAATTTATATATTCATTATATAGTATAGCAGAAAATCTGAGAGATAGGTGTCCAGTTCTTGAGATATTTCTAGAAGCTCTTGTTCTGTATCTTTTAGGATTTTTTAAAAATGGTTTTGAAATTTGTTGTTGGTTTTTGGTCCCTTGGGTAAACACAAGGGCAGGCAAATTTACAAACAGGTTTCGATGCCAACGTGACTATGCATTTACCTGATAGAAGAAACTTTTAATTAGCAGTTTGCAAATAAATTGATTATGCATGATTGAAGGTTCTGTATAAATAGCATGCATTTTAAAAGATGCATAAGTTATTTAGCCATGAGTCCTTTTGTCTGTTAGATTTCTGGCTTTGCATTGCCACTATCCTATGCTATGAAACACAGGTGGCTTTCCTGGACTGGCTGTAACATATATACACAGCAAATCCATAATTGACATTTATTTGTAAAAACTTTCTTTTATTGTTGCAAACCAAGTCCATTTGATCTGTTCCTTTGGTTTGTTTGCTTATTCCATGATGTAATGCTTATTTAAAGTGTCTGAATGTTAAAATAAATACAAATATACCTTGTATTTATATATTAAAATATTTCACTAGAAATATTGAAATTCTTGAAATATTGAAACATTGACATATTCACTATGTCTCTTATTTTGTTTTATAGTAAAAATAGCATGCACTGCCTTGAGGATTGTTCCGTCCAGAAAAGACGCCCGGTAGACCGCGTTCCAACAAATAACTCTTTAT
>BHFT01033293.1:0-31771 GCA_004320025.1 Laticauda laticaudata
GCCCCTCAAATATTGGAAGATCGCTATCATGTCTCCCCTGGTCCTTCTCTTCACTAGACTAGCCAGGCCCAGTTCCTGCAACAGTTTGTTGTTTGTTTTAGCCTCCAGTCTCCTAATCATCCTGGTTGCTCTTCTCTGCACTTTTTCTAGAGTCTCAACATTTTTTTTATAATGTGGTAAACAAAACTGGATGCAGTACTCTCGGTGTGGTCCTACTATGTCCCAGGGACCACTAATCAGTTCTGTGGGTGTGGCCTAATTTTTGGTTGTGGGTTGGTGGTCATGTGACTCGCTCGGCATGGCTTGTATGTAAATATTATAAATATTTATATAAATATTGATTTTTTTATGAAAAAGAACAAATTCTACCCAAAATCAGGCAAAGCAGTCAGATTGAGTTGCTCACAGAATCACATATTCATTCAGAGATCTATCTATCTGCCATTGGCTAGCTCAATCTGTCACATAACTCAATAACTCAAGGTGGCATATCCAACACATCTTCTATCCAACACACCTTCCTCCAATTTTCTCACAACAACCCTGTGAGGTGGGTTGGGCTGAGACAGAGTGACAGACCCAAGGTCAACCAGTTGGCTTTCAGTGCTAAGGCAAGACTTGAACTCTTCAATCTCTTGCTTTCTATTCTAGTGTCTTAATCACTAGACCAAACATGTTCTCCATGATCATGCAGTCATGCATTTTTATGGTAAAGTGTTAAGTTTGATAAACACAAAGGTGAAATAGACTTGGAAGCCCAAAGATCTTCAATAGGTGATCAAATTCAAGGATCATCATTACTTTGACCTAAAGGCTGTAATAAAGATTTGACATATATTATTATAAGGTATTAATTGGTAATCTATGACCTTCCAGATTCTGGATTTCAATTGTCCATTGAAATGCAAGGCTTCTCTTACAGCATTTGCTTTGGTCCTCAATCTTTCCCTACACTTCCCACATATCCCTTTTTATTATCTTTTTTTTTCTTAGTTTATAATATAAAATACAAAAATATAAAAAAATAGTAGGAAAATAGGGAAGGGAGAAGAGAAGGGAAAAGTGTGGGGAAAAGAGAGAAAAGGCACTGCTTTATGGCTCCTTTTGGTGCAATAAAATAAGATAATAATATCAAACCTCAACTTTTTAACATTTACATAATAGTATAAACAAGCAATTTCTGTAACAACCACCCTATCTCATTGGTAAAACCCTGTGTCAGTCTTTCATTTTTTTCCCACCTCAAGCCCAAAATCCAGAAATGATTTCCAAGTAGAAACAAGAGCAATTGTGGTTTTTTCTTTAATCAAAGAGGTCAATTTAGCCACCTCTGCTAGCTCCCCACATTTCCAAAGCCATGAACAGTTTATTTTATTTTTTAAAATTTTGTGCTTTTCTTTTGAAAATCAATAAAGTTATATAAAAATAGTGCATTGGCAGATTATGATTTTTCTGTAGAGCTCAGTTAGAAAATTCCATTTATAAAGAAACAGCTGCCAAAAGCTTTTAAAAAAAGAAAAAATAACCATAGTATAATTATTTTTTGCTTTTTAAATAAACACTGAGTCCAAACTGAGCAGGAACAGTAGGAAATCTTCAGTCCTGCCTCTTAGTTAGAAGGAGTAAAATTAACTCCTATCCTCTGTTCATGCCATCTTTAGTGACCAAGTTGCCTCTGCCTTTATAAACTTATATTATAAATCAAGTAGAGATAGCCCTTGACTTACAACAGTTCATTTAGTCAATAGTGGGATTCAATTTTTTTTTACTGCTGGTTCTGTGGGTGTGGTTTGGTGGGCGTGGCAAGGGAAGGATATTATAAAATCCCCATTCTCTCCCCACCCCACTAACCTGCTTTCCAGCTCCATTCTCCTGTGCAGGGCAACAAAAGAAGACCCAGCCGATCAGCTGGGACTCGGGAGGCAGAGAATAGATGGGGTTGGCGGGGTCAGTCAGAGATGGGATTTGCTGGTTCTCTCAGCTACTCAAAATTTCTGCTCCCAGTTCTCCAGAACTGGTCAGAACTTGCTGAATACCACCTCTACATTTAGTGACCATTTTGAAGTTGCATCCTGAAAAAAGGGACTTAAGACCATCGTTCACACTTACGATCATTGCAGCAACCCCGATGGTCATGTGATTTACATTCGGATGTTTGACAACTGACTCACATTTATGACAGTCACAGTGCCCCAGGGTCACGTGTATCCCCCTTTTGTGACCTTCTGACAGGCATTGGGGAAGCCAGATTTACTTAACAACCGTGTTACTAATTTAAGAATGACTTCACCACTGTGGCAAGAAAAGACATAAAATGGGGCAAAACTCACTGAACACACCTCTCACTTAGCAACATAAAATTTGGGCTCAATTGTGGTCGTAAGTCGTAGAATTTTCTCAGGGATCTTTCATCCCCAATCTTCTAACATTCTCACCAAAAGTATTTAGGGCTTGAAGAGAGAGCAAAGCCTCTCACAGCATGTGATTCTGCAAGTGAAGGGAAAATGAACAAAACCCTGATGTTAAATTAGGCATAACTTTTCTGCTCATGGTTGTTAAGAAGCGGATATGTTCTTGAAAAAGCACTGCTTCTTTCTCTTGCAGAGGCTGGGAAATCATTTTTTTTTTCCCCAGACACAAGAGGATATCTTTATTAGGAGAGAGGGCAGAGCTGGCGTCGCGACGATACGGCATGAAATCTTGGAGGTCCGAGATCGCTACCGATATCTTTGCTCCTGGACGGTCCATTTGGATCTAAACCGTCCCGAAGAGATGGCGATTGTAAAGAGTGCGTCCTGTTGATCCCAGGGACATCGCAAAGTCCCTGGTAGATCCAGGAGAAGCTCTTTTTGCCAGCGGCAAAGAGGCAAGCCATTAAAGCTGCTTAAGTTGGACAACTCCGAGACGGGAAGAGGAACAGAAAGGAGGGAGCTTGCTGCCCGTTTTGGTGAGAATTTTTTTTTAAATATTTTAAGACTTTGAAAGGACACCCTAAAAGAAAAGAAAGAATCTTAAAGTTTTTGCAGAAGCAGTTAAGTGGCGCATTTTAAACAAGGATGTCACGAGTAATAAAATTTTTTTTCTTCATTGCTGGATTTTATTATTATTTTTATATATTTGAAAACTGGACTGATTCTTTTTTTTCTTGTCATTTATTCTTCTCTCCTTTTTGATTCTAAAACATGTTAAGCTAGAGATACTACCTTTTTAGCTTTTTTCAAATAATTTTTTTATTCTTTTTAGTTAATCCTTGTTATGATTTTTGGTGGAAAAAGCGAGGGGGGAAAGTGAAAGCAAATAAACTTGTAGCACTGGCCAATGGAGGCTTGGAAGTATCCTGTTTTTTCTTTACCAGACAAGCTAAGAAAGAATTGCAGACTTTGTTCAAGGACATTGCACTGGTTGATAAAATAGAGGGAAGAGCAGGGGAGAGTATTATTGCAGAGATGCTCTTCTGGGGTTGATCTCTACCAAACAGCTGGGTCTGGCACTGAAAGCTATGGAAAAAAAAGGTGATAATTTTTTTTGGAGAAAGAGAGAAGACAACAGAGCCTTTGGAATAATTAAATAAAGCACAGTGTTATACTTTTATTTTTTTTTAAGCTGCACTATTCCCCCCCTTCATTGTCCCCCCCCCTCCCCCCCCCCCGATATAAGACATTTTGGACTTTGGGCTTTTTTGCGATATTTGGTCTTTCTGGAGCTTGTTCCACATTTCACATTGGTTTCTTTTGGTCCATATTATAATATTCTTTCTATAATTGAGATCTCTTAATTTGACCTTATACGGTGGTGTTGAAAGAACCTGAAGAACTTTTCCTTTCTTTTGTTTTGATTAATTTTCTTCACCTTTTGCCTTCTTTGGGCTTCTCAATTTTCTTTTTTAGTTTTGTCTAGGATTATTTTTATGCTTTCCCCCCCCCCTTTTCTTCAATTTTTAATTTTTAACTAATCGATCTGGATTAAAGGCATACAAGGACTCCTGAGGAAATTTTGCGCTTTTTTTCTTTGTTTTTACTAATTTTACTTGGAATTGTAGCTGGATTATTTACAAACTGGTATTAAGGTTTAGAAGAAATTTGTAAAGGATTTGAATTTTCATATAAAATTGCAGTTAGGAAGTTAACCAGCTCCAGGTTCTTCAAACATCGCTTCACTCACTCTCCATTGACTATGACCAGGACAAGCATCGTCAATATACAGAGAAGTGTGTTAAAAGCGAGAAAAGCAGAACAAGAAACAAAGTTCGACCTGACACGATGACTTATGCGAGGAATTCTAAAATATTCAAAACAAGATCAGAGAATAAACTGAAAAGAGAACAGAGAACATCGAACAAAGAAGAGAAAACTGATTGAGAAAGTGGAAATAATTCCAACAATTGATGACTCGAAGTATATGGATGAGAGGCTCCAAGAAATTGAACAGAGGTAAACAAAGCAGACAAAGAAGATTGAAGACTATGATGACAATTAACTGTGGTTGAACAAGAACAAAGGTGGTATTGCTGAGGATGGGAGTATGAACAGATCAGAATTTATCTTAGATTGTCATAATATAGGAGGGAGAAAAAGGACAAAATTTAGCTGACGATAATGACAGAAATTCTGGAGGAAGCCTTGGAAATAACTCAAGAGGAAGATGATGGTGGAATAAGAGGTGAGTTTATCTCGAGTCTCTACAAGATATGCCAATGAAGAAATAGTTTACCAAGAGAAGGTCCATATCAAGATTCTACAAAAAAAGCCATTAAAACGCAAATATTGCAAGTGCCCAAAGAGAGAAACAAACATTGAAATACAAAAGATAAGGAGATTGGGTCTTCGAATAAACAAGTACCCAGACATAGTGAGAAGAGATGAGAAGAGAATACAATTCTTGACCAAATCTGCATTACTTTAAAAAAGTAGGTGAATTACTAGGTAGTGGCTGATTCACACGAATTCAATTGTTCACATGGCCAAGAACAGAGATACAGAAGTTGATTCAATTGGGAAAAAAGCTAGAGATCACTTGACGCGCGCAAATTGTTTAAAGAGGGAAAAAGAGGCAAAAAGAAAATTGTCACTAACATATTGGATGTCTTCTTAAGAGACGCGTCGCTCACTACCCAATGATGACGACTGGAACGAGAAGAGGATGGTTGCAGTAGGCTGGACTAAGTGGAATGGAAGCCAAAGGAATCAACCGCGAAAACAAAGTATTCGAGCGAAGAGCTTGTCTAAACCATAAAATGTAAATCATGGAAGTAAAAAAAATAATCTCACAATCAATATAATCGGACTTAATTCAGCCTGTTAACAAGAAGAAAAATCTTTCACAAATTAGGAGAAATTAATAAATGTTAGATACTAATATTTGCCTACCAGGAAGTTACATATTAAAACAGCACATGAACAATTGCTGAGACAGCCGAAAATTAGGAAAAATATATACTCCTGGGCACAATTGCCAAGAAAAAGAGGAAGCTGCGTCTTGTTCATTAAAGAATATTACCCCAACGAACTTGATGATATTGTGGCTGCTGATGATTGGACAGAAAGATATTAATGGTGGAAATTAAATAGACAACAATATAAACAGAACCACTCCTTCTGATCATGCAAATTTATGCCCCGAACTGATAATCAAGAAGAATCTTTTATAAAAAATTACACATGAACAATAAATTTGAAACTTAAACTATGCAGTATAGTGTTGATGAAAGATTTTAATGGAATTGATAGATAAATAAGACTGCGAATTACATAGCACATGGAAAACAACAAACAACAAAATCACAACAGAAAGACTCTCTCCCTAAATCTTCCCGTACTGGTTATCAAACTATTGGAGGGATTTTCTTATCCCTGTATATACAAAAGAAGACAATATACAGTTAATATCGGTGCAAATAGTTAATTAAAAGGGTGAACTTAAATCTAAGCGCAAAAATGGTACGAGGAAACAACTTGGTATACAAGATTGAATTGGATCTTTCTATATAGCGCCATAAATACAATCAAGTTTATGATAAATGACATTATAATACCCAGAAAGGTTTTTATGATAAAATTGAAAACTCCGACTTTACATAAGATTTTGACAGTGTGCTGTCCATTGAAAAGGTGATTAAAAAAATTATGAATGGACTATTTATTAGAAACTTAAGTTTAAAGGAAGAAACAAGTTTAAAGAAATCTATGGAATTGCTTGGGGGGAAAGAAATTTTGACTAATGGATCGATTAGAGAAAGGCAAAATTTGTGGGTCTCAAAAATGATAAAATGACAATCGCAAGCAGCCAATAAAGAAAATGTTGTATAAAGATGTTTACATCCGGTGCACTTTTCCCCCAACAAAAATAGCAAGGATAGTTCAAGTAATAAGTCGAAAAAGTGTTGGAGAATGTCATCAGACAACCTGGCTTCAGTATGTACCATTATGTGGTTGGACATGCCCGGCCGCCTAAGAAAATTATTGCGTACCAAACCACATGTGATGGTTCGGGAAGAAAATGACACATAAGCATATAAGACTTAAACCAGAGATTTTTTTATTGGGAATTTTGCCTGAAATATAGTAGTACAATATTTGAAATAATACTGATTGTAAATGCCTTTAATCAGCAGCCTAGCATTGTATTTGTTAAGAACTTAGAAAACAAATGAGAACGATTACCATTACAGGGAGGAGATTAACGAAAATATTGGAACTGTGCCTGAAATGAGTAGATTGACATTTGAAATTCGAGAAAAAAGAGGATAAACAATTTGCTATAAAATCTTGGTATCTGTTCTATCAGAGTGCGCTAGAGATAATAAAATAAGCGTAATGGAGTATGTAGATTTTTTAGAAAATATTAATATATTAAATATGGTATTTTTCTTTTCTTTTTAAATTATATTATAGCAAAATGATTCGTAGGATATATCTGGGAGGACAATATGTAATTGTTATAAATATAAACTAAGTAAATATGATTATCTTATAAAAATTTGAGATGAATAAAAGTTTATAGTCAATGATTGATTAAATTAAAGATATTAAAGTACTTGACATTTTGATTGAAAATATTGAGAGGATATATAATGTAATTGTAATAGAAGACTACGAAATGGTTGCACAAAATAATATGTACCAACCGGCACATTGTATGTATATATATGGAAGATAGTTTATGTTTTTATGTTATGTTTGTTTATGTTTGTTTTAAAATCAATGAAAAAAATGTTTTTTTAAAAAAGAGGATATCTTTATTTGTAGGAAAAAAACTGTTGCTAGGGAAGACAGAAGAAAAAGAACATGTATGACTTAGGGCTGTGATGGTGAACCTATGGCATGCATGCCAGAAGTGGCACGCAGAGCTATTTTTGCTGGCACACGAGCTGTTGCCTGGAACAGATCCACTGCACATGTGCGCATGCCTCCCACCAGCCAGCTGATTGTTGGGTATCTGCTGCGCATGTGCAGGGGGTGAGATGCATGTGGGAGACACAGGCGCATGTGCAGGAGGCGGGTTGCGTGCACATGCACAGGGGGTGGGGGTGATCATATGCACATTGCATTATTGGTGCAAACACACATGTATGCACACGCATGCACACTTTTGGCATGCAACAATGAAAAGGTTAGCCATCACTGACTTATATAGTTTGTAGCCTCATGCTTTGTTCTGGGCTACCAGCTTTGAACTGCAAATCCTCTTACCACCACTAGATGGCAAGAAAGAGATAGAGAAAGATCTGGCTTTGTTGCCATCTAGTGGTCAGCCAGATTTTGGCAACCTAAGATTTGATAACTCAAGTCAAGTGTTCTTCCAACTCTCAAATTATAATACCATACAATGAGCATCACTTGCATTATTTTTGGGGGGGTGGGATGTAGCAGATAGTTTCTTGCTCTAACTTTGAAATTAAAGTCACTTTTAGATGGTGAAAGAGAACAAGGTTAGGCACTCAAAAGCCAGAAATCAGTCCCCATGATGGGTGAAAGCATTTCCTTCTGCTCCTCATTTTGATCCTGAAACTTGATGTCCAATTTTATCTTTTTTAAAAAATTCTAGCAGAGTCCTTAAGTTTTACTACTAGCCTGCAATACAGCTCTTTGATCATTTCAGCCCCTCTCCAAGGGCATCTCTGTTGTCTTGGAATTCTGGGAGTCGTAGATCTATTGGGCTATTATTTGTTGACAGCTTGCTTTCCTAGCCAAGGCACTCGAGGCGGATGAGAATTCAACCAAATGGTAACAAATTGAGCAAGGATGGGTTAATTGATATCCCAAATCCTTTCAGTTCCTTGACTGGACTGACACCATGCATTAATCCTTAAACCATGAGTTGGTATGACTGTGAGTTATTGCATAAATAAATACTGGCTGGTATTCACAACCCTTGGAGCCAGAAGCTATGGTTTACACAGACCAGGGATTGGTTTCACCCCAATGCTAAGCTACAAGTTACCAAAGAAATTGTGGCATACTCTAAACTCAGTTTTCATGATAAGTAGTTTGGCATGTACAGTATTTGAGGTACCATTTCCATAGAGTATGTGCTGCTGCTTCTGAAATATAGAACAACTGACATATAGGTTGGAAGAGACTCCAGAGGTCTTCTAGTCCAGCCCCTGCTGAAACAGGAGACCCTGTATTATTTTAGACAAATGGTTGTCCAATCTCTTCTTGAAAATCTCCAGTGATGGAGCACCCACAATTTCGGGAGGCAAGTTGCCCCATTAATTCATTGCTCTAATTGTAAGTAAATTTCTCATTAGTTCTACTTGAATCTCACTTTGATAAACTTCTGTTACTTCTTGTCTTGCCCTCTGGTTCTTTGGAGATTAGGTTGACCCTTTCTTCTCTGTGACAGTCCCTCAAATGTTGGAAGATTGCTGTCTTGTCACCCCTTGTCCTTCTCTTTGTGAGACCAAACATACTCAGTTCCCGCAACTGTTCATCGTACAATTAGAACAAGTCTTCACAGTTTATTTATTCCTAAAATATCAAGTGCCCCAATTGTTTTCTGGTGGAAAAAACAGTCTTGTGATTCATGAGCCAAGACTTTCATTTTTCTTTGTTCGGGGGCAACAATTAATGCACACTAATTACCCCTCTGAGATTGCATTGTCTAGACTCCTCCAGCATCTAGGAAATAATAGGATAAAAAGAAACAGTAAAGAGAGAATTTTCTGCATCTCTTTACGGAGAACGGGAGCCGAGCCAAAATCTTTCCTGCAAATGTCAGATTAATTTGCACCAGAAGACTCATTCCAACATGGGTTAATGGTGCTTTTTATCCTTGTAAAACAGGTATCTGGAGAGATCAGAACGATAAAAAGCTCAGTGCCGTTGTAATTTATGCATTTATTTTATTCTTTCTTTGGAGCATTGGAAGGAAATTATGTAAACTGGGTCGGTTCTGATTATTGGTGCAATATCTTTTAGAAAACTGAACAGAATTCAGGTAGTCCTTAATTTACCATCATTGATTTAGCAACTGTTCAAAGTTATGATGGTGCTGAAAAACATGACTTATATCCAGTCCTCACATATTTCACTGTTGCAGCCTCCCTATGGTCATTGGTGTGTGCCTATACACCAGGGGTGGGATTCTACCAGTTCGCACCTATTCGCTAGAACCAGTTGTTAAAAATCTGAGCAGTTCAGAGAACCAGTTGTTAGAAAAAAATGACTGGCCTAATCCTGTAAGGAAGGCAGGAAGGAAACATTCTGGTGTTGCTTACAGAAACTGCCTCTCTGTTAACCCTTATTACATTTTTAGCAGGACTAGACTTCCTGTCTCTGGAACTTCTCTGGAGTTTTTTTCCTCTCCTTTGCTGGTACTTTGCTTGTATGGAGTGACCATTCAAAATTACAATGGCACTGACAAAAGTGACTTATGACCATTTTTCACACTTACAACTGTTGCAGCATCCCCAAAGTCATGAGAGGCCAGGCGAGGAGATGCATGCCTTGATGTGAGTGATAATGAGTTGGCCACGCCGAGCCAATAACAGGACCACCAAGCCATGTCCACCCAGTCACATGAACATCAACTATGCCCACCACCTAAGCCACGGCCACAGAACCAGTTGTTAAAATTTTTGAATGCCACCCCTGCTATAGACCTATGTCTAAATCCATGTGCTCAGGATATGATAGGTTTCTGGGCCCTGCTGGACTCTCAGATTGTCTCTTATTCCTCAGACTGTCTCTGTCTAGGAACACCTTCTTCATTTTCTGGGTGTGTAATATGTAGAGATGAGATATCTCCCATTTATAACCCTTGTTCCCCAACAGTACACAGGATCTAAACAATCTGATCTAGTCAAATTTCTCTAGATGCATCTTTGCAGGGGTGGGCTTCAAAAATTTTAGCAGAGGGTTCTCTGCCTGGTTGCTGTGTGGGTGTGGCCATGCAGGAGTGGTCTAGTTGGCCTCCTGCATCATGGTGGGGGGGCATTTTTACCCTCCCCAGGCTCCCGAGGCTCTCTGGAAGTTGGAAACAGGCCCATTTCCAGCCTTCCTGAACTTCCGGGAGGCCCGTTGTTTGCCCTAATTGAGCCTCTGTGCATGCCCTGCACTTATCTGCATCCAAAATGGGCCACATGGTGACTCCTGGAAGAGGCAGGGTGGGGTGGGTGAGGCCAGCCAGGAGTGGGATTTGGGGGTTCTCCAAACTGCACTGAATCTTAGCTAGAGGATCTCCCAAACCCCTGTGAACCCCAACAGCCCCACCCCTGTATATATATATCCTGTAATGTCACTCTTGGTAGGCCTGGCTTGAGTTTTCTACTGCAGCTAACCAGCTCTGAGCTGGTGGTTTCTGCACTGCCTGACTTGGCAGTGAGTTCAGTGGTGGAGAAATCTGCATTTTTTCAGCATCTCTTTTTCTCCAGCTCATTTACTTGCAGGGCGAAGTAGGAAAAAAGGGACAACTATAGAAACAGATGGACTGGTAAAAGGGTTCTGAAATTGGGCCAGCTTTGCTGGCTGTTACCTCTGCTTTAATCTTCCCCTTCAACTTAAACCAGAGGTGTCAAACTCAAGGCTCGGGGGCCGGATCTGGCTGGCGGGGTGCTTCGATCTGGCCCACGAGGCCGCCCCGGAAACAGTGACGGACTGGCCCGCAGTGCCTCTGCATGCAGCCCTCCTGAGCTCCATCTTCGCTAGCAGAGGATTGCAAGAGGCCATCGCAGCTGAAAATGGAGCTCGCGAGAGCCTGCGGGCAGCACTCCCAAGTTCTGTTTTTTCTGGCAGCGTGTTGCAGGAGGCCAGCACGGCTGAAAATGGAGCTTGGGAGCCCGCTTTTGCTGGCAGAGTGCTTGGGCTACCATAGGCGTCCCTGACACGAGTGACATCAAGTTGGCCACGCCTACCCCAGCCCCCCAAGGTCAGACAGAACCCTGATGCGGCCCTCAATGAAATCGGGTTTGACACCCCTGGCTTAAACCATTCCAGTTGACTTTCCCTTAAAGTCACTGGTCTGTTATGGCATGGACTGACAGCAATGGTGGTATTCAGCTGGTTTGCGCTGGATTGGGCGAACCGGTAGCAAGAATTTGGCGTGGGTCGCTGAACCGGTAGTAAGTTCTGGCTGGCCACGCACCCCCCCACCCGGTCGCCCTCCTGNCAAGAATTTGGCGTGAGTCGCTGAACTGGTAGTAAGTTCTGGCTGGCCACGCACCCCCCCACCCGGTCGCCCTCCTGCCCGATACTCGCTCACCCCGCCCGCCTGCCCGACATTCGCCTAAGGTCTTTCTTTCTTTTTTTTCCCCCTCCCGACGATCAGCTGTAGATACGATCAGCTGTGCTGGGATTCCCCTTGCTGAGGCCCAGGAAGGCAAAAAAATGGAGGGAGGGGCTCAGCCTCCCCCCTCCATTTTTTGCCTTCCAGAGCCCCAGAGGAGCCTCAGGGGAGCAAAAAGGAAGCTCCCAAAATGGAGCTTGGAGGGATGCTACATGCCCCTCCCATGCTCTGTTCCTTTTCTTCCAGAGCCCCGGGGGAGCAAAAAGCCCCCCCAGAAGCTCCTCTGTGCTAGGAAGCTCCCAAAAATGGGGGGAGGGGCCCTGCAAAAAAAGCCACACCCACCCCATCACATGGCCACACCCACCAAGCCATGCCCACAGAACTGGTAGTAAAAGGTTTTGAATCCCACCACCGATTGGCAGCCTATGCCCGTATGTGCCCCTCATGTACCAATGTAATATTCCCCTTCCTCCTCCTCCTCTTCCTCTCCTCCCCCTCCCCCTCCTCCCTTGCTACTGAAATTCAGCAGCAGTTTTTGCTTGAATTTTGTTGATGTGATCTTTTGTTGGTGTTGTTCCTCTCTGCCCCCAAGAGGAAATTGTGACTCACTTTTCTTTTTTTAAAAATAAAACGAGGAGCAGAAAACTGGGGGGCGGGGTGGGGGAGCCAAATGGTTCTAATACCTAGCTATAAATTGCTCCCTGCAGAACAGAATTACAGAATCAGAAGGGACCTTGGAGATCTTCTAGTCTGACCCCCTGCTCAAGCAAGAGACCCTATATCACAGATGATGATTTGGAGGTGGGGTGGGACATGCCAGTGAGATGAAGGATTAATCTCCTGAAGAAAGATTTGCTCCCAGCTTCCAAGATCTCCTCCCATCCTCAGCCTTAGATGCTTGAACAAAATATATTTTTCCTTGCCCTTCTCGTCTTTATAAGTATATAATCCTGTATTGAAAGTTGCCGCGAGGCATTGTCGTTGCTGTAATGGAAATTAAAGCAAGGTGTTGCTGCACTGAATACAACACTCAACTGACACAAATAAGGAAGATTCCTCAAAAGGGCTGCCCGTGATTTTCTGTCATAAAGGAGAGGGAGCTTTTCTCTAGCAATCCATTCAAAAACCATTGCTATCCCTTGAGGGAGAAAGGGAGACTGATTTACCAAAGGCAAGTGGTATAAAAGAGGCACCACTTCAAAAGACCATTGAAGCATTTCCTTAGTAACCTGTTTAGGTCTGTGATTATTTCAAGTGCATTTCACTTTTCCTATAAAGAGATGTAGTGGCAGTGCGGAAGACCGTTGTTATCCTGAAGAGTTTTGGGACACGTTTTGACTTTCTCCTCATATGAAGAAAAGTGTAGAAGTTTAGAGCTGATTAAAATAGAATAACAGAAGGGACTTCTAGTTCAACCCCCTGCTTAGGCAGGAAACCCTGTACCATTTTAGACAAATGCTTATCCAATCTCTTCTTAAAAACTTCCAGTCCTGGAGCATTTACAACTTCTGGAGGCAAGATGTTCCACTGATTAATTGTTCTGTCAGGAAATTTCTGCTCAGTTCTGGGTTGCTTCTTTTCTTGATTAGTTTCCACCCATTGCTTCTTGTCCTACCCTCAGGTGCTTTGGAGAATAGCTTGACTGCCTCTTCTTTGTGGCAGCCCCTGAGATATTGGGACATTGCTATCATGTCACCCCAGTCTTTCTTTTCATCAAACAAGACATACCTAGTTCTTTATATGTTTTAGCCTCTACTCCCCATATCATCTTTGTTGCTCTTCTCTGCACTCTTTCTAGAGTCTCAACATCTTTTTTACCTCATGGTGACCAAAACTGAATGCGGTATTCCAAGCATGGCCTCACCAAGGCATTATAAAGTGGTATTAACATTTCACGGGATCTTGATTCTATCCCTCTGTTTATGCAGCCTTAGATTATGAGCTAGCCTGCTCGCTTTCACTTTTATTTACTAAATAAATAACAGGTAACAGATAATCAGAATTGGAAGGGACCTTATAGGT
This sequence comes from Laticauda laticaudata, assembly GCA_004320025.1. NCBI lineage: Eukaryota > Metazoa > Chordata > Lepidosauria > Squamata > Elapidae > Laticauda > Laticauda laticaudata. Next base: position 13,747 of record BHFT01033293.1, read on the forward strand.
CATCTAGTCCAACCCTCCACCCAAGCAGGAGACGCTACACCATTTCTGACAAATGGCAGTCCAGTTTCTACTTGAAAGTCTCAACTGATGGCATTCCCACAGCTTCCGAGGGCAACTTCTGTTCCATTGGTTGATGGTTCTCCCTGTCAGAAAGTTTCTCCTTATTTCCAGGTTGAATCTCTCCTTGTTCAGTTTCCACCCATTACTCCTTGTCTGGCCTACAGGAGCTTTAGAAAATAGCTTGACCCCTTCCTCTCTGTGGCAGCCCCTCAAATATTGGAAGACTGCTATCATGTCTCCCCTGGTCCTTCTCTTCACTAGACGAGCCAAGCCCAGTTCATGTAACTGTTCTTCGTATGTTTTAGTCTCCAGTCCCCTAATCATCCTGGTTGCTCTTCTCTGCACTTTTTCTAGAGTCTCAATATCTTTTTTATAGTGTGGTGAACAAAACTGGATGCAGTTATAAAGTAAATAAAAGAGAAAGGAAGGGAATATATTCATACAGTTAGTCCTTGACTTATAACAGTTTGTTTAGTGCCCCTTCAAAGTTACAACAGCACTTAAAAAAGGGGACTTAGGGTCCATTTTTCACCCTGATTATCATTGAAGCATCCCCATAGTTGTGTGATCAACATTTAGATGCTTGGAAACTGATTTGTATTTACGATGGTTGCGGGGTCTTGTGTGATTGCCTTTTGCGACCTTTTGTGAAGCAAAGTCAATGGGGAAGCCAAATTCACTTAACAACTGGGTCACAAACTGAACAACTGCAATGATTCACCTAAGATGTCAATCCTGAAACTGGCCTGGCTGAGCCATCTTGGAGCTTCAGTGCTGCCATACTGGAGATGAGTGATAGGGAACGGGGGGTAATAGAGTTAGCTGAGGTGGTGTTGTCAAAACAAAATACTTTCTCTTGGGACCCAAGGACGTTCTCACACACTTGGTTGGAGGAAGGAGGAGTGATGTCAGCGGGCCAACAGACGGTGCCATGATTGGACCATGCGACTGATTGGGTTTGGTGGGAAAATTTTCTCTTTTAATTAGTGAAAAATCATGGGACCTTTCAGAGTTGGTTTTCACCAGATATGTGCCATTATGATATTTCCAATAAAGCTTCTTCGAGGAGTCTACCTGCCTCTGAGTTTTTGCTTGCAATGGATCTATTACTTGGAATCCTGACATAAGAACTGGGTGCAAGTCTATCATACTATGTTGAGATGAAGCTATTTTCTGTTCAGAAGTCTGACGGCCCACAGGTAGAAACTGTTCTTCAGCCTGTTGGTGCGGCTGGCTATGCTTCCTATTTCCTACCCGACGGTAATGTCTCTGTTAGCAACAGAAATGTTGGGCTCGATTGTGGTTTGTGGGTCGAGGATTACCTGTGTAACTTCAAACCTTTTCTTACTGTGAAAGTCTCAGACTTTCGACTCCCATTCCATAGGCCAGCCAGTCAAGGTCCAGTTTTGCAGTCTCCGGGCCATAACAAGGCCATGATACTTAGTTTCAGTAAAAATCATGATGCTTAGATCATGATGCTTAGTTTCAGTAAAAACCTTTTTGCTTATGGGGCAATGGAGCTTAGCCCTGTGGGGAAAGGGCCACCTTGGGGTGCCTCTGCTGTCATTATTAAGGAGTTCCTGGCAGCTTATATGAGATTTGGGCATCCTCTTGCTTCGGTATGTATGTGTTCTGACCCAGCTCCCCAAACATGACAAATCCTTTGAAGTGAACTCAAAGTTTCTTTTAATTAGGAGTGCAAAAAGTTTCTCTCTCATAGCAGGGTAACAAGTCTGCTTGGCAGGGAGATTAATAGCTGTCTGCCACATCTATTCATCTCTGCCCCCTGCCTTTTATCCCCAGAGCTAGGGTGGGGCTTCCTTAGCAGTGATGGCTCTTCCTTACAAGGATCAGCCCATGGATTTCCACTGCTCTCCTCTCCTCTGCCTTCTGCGCATCCGCATGACAGGCACTGGACCCAGCTGTTCCTCCTCTTCCTCATCAGCCACCTCCAGGCCTGGGGGCTGTTGACTTTCCATCTGAGGGGTGATGAATGGCCCAGGCTCCACCTCAGTCCCTCTCTCTGCCAGCTCCATTCCAGTGGTGGGATTCAATGATTTTTACCACCGGTTTGGTGGGCATGCTTTGGTGGGCCGTTTTGCGCACTTGCACACACTTTGCGTGTGCATCAAATGTGCACTTTGCACAGGTGCAGAGGCGTTTGTGCAGGCACAACTCCTGCAATCCTGCACTCTCCCTGTTGCTTCAGCAGCTGCCACGCGACACTGCTGTGCCGCGGAAAGCAGCTGTGCTTCAAAAGCAGGGAATAAAGGCAAGTATGGGAGCCCAGATGGGTGGGTGGGCCCAACAGCAGAGTGACGGAGAGAACCGGTTCAGTCTTTGCTGCTCACCGGCACTACTGGCTCAGCCGAACCAGGCCAAACCGGTAGAATACCACCACGACTCCATTCCCTCTTCCCTCTCGGAGCTCTCAGGTTGCCTTGATGCTGACCCTGATTTCCACACCTCTTCCTCCTCCTCCTGTTTCAACTGCTCATGGTTTCATCTCATCCTTTTAAATTGTTTTGATTGAGTTAATAATGAAGCTTAAAATCCATTTACAGGTAGTCTTTAACTTACAACCATTTGTTTAGTGACCGTTCAAAGTTACAACAACACTGAAAAAAGTGACTTAGGGCCAGTTTTTGCACTTATGACCACTGCGGTATCCCCTATGGTCACGTGATCAAAATTCAGGTGCTTGGCAATTGGCATGTATTTATGATGGTTGCATTGTCCCAGGGTCATGGGATCACCATTTGCAACCTGCCCAGCTGCTTTTCTGATAAGTGAAGTCAATGGGGGAATTCACTGACTTTCCTTAAGATCCACTTTCCTTAATTGACTTTAATTCATTGACTTCAATTCATTGACTTTATTTAAGATTTGCTTTACTTAATTGACTTTAATAACTGACTTTGATACATTGGCTTTACTTCACTTAACAACTGTACAATTCACTTAACCACTGATTCGTTTAACAACATTGGCAAGAAAGCTCGTAAAATGAGGCACAACTCATTCAATAGCTGCTCTGTTCAGCAACAGAAATTTTGAGGTCAGTTGGGAGTCAAAAGCTGAGGATAATTTGCACTGTGGAAACTGGCTGCCCTTGAGATATCTCTACTGTCATTATTAAGGAGCTTCTGCAGCTTATAAGAAATCAGCTCGATACCTGTGCTTCGCTATGAAACTTTGTGGTCGGGTTTAATTTTGGGGGAAGAAAATAAGGGGAAAAATGTTCTGCCTCTGCCTACCAGCATCCATCAGTATTCATCTGGCTAGCGTCCTGTCAGTGTGTGAGAGAGTTGATGACTGTTTGGAAACTGAAACAGTATTTGCTATGTGAGCAATCAGACAGCAAGGAGCCTGGGCATGGCTTAGCTCAAATGTTCTGTACTAAAGCCAGTTGCTGCTGTGAAACTAAAATTGAAACTGAAACTCCTCTGCTTGTGTTTTGCATTTGGAACAGATTTTTTTTCAGGTGGGGAGTGGGAGTAGAGCTCCTCAGCATCAGATTGTGTTAATAATAATAATATACAAAATACTGATGCTCTGATGGTCATTTCGAAAAACCCTTTCTTAGTGAGCACCTGGAAGCCAAGAGGAACATATGTACCAAATTTCAAGTTTGTAGGCTTTATGGTTCTGGAAATTTTGTGATGATACGTGAGTGGTATATCACTTTTATATATATTGATTTGAGCACCCTCTCGTTTGGTATGTGTGCTTTTTATGTTATGCTGTTAAATCTGTCTGCTTGAGCAAACAATAAACCTTTAAATCCCTTGATTTCTGCTGTGCTTTTTGTCTCTGGATCCAAAGGTACAAGCTGCTGGGCACCTGATTCACTGCACTGACCCTTGACAAAACAGAAGCTCATTTTTTTTTTTTGCTTCCTTTTTCCATTCCACTATCTATTTTGAAAAGCTAGATTTCCAAATGAATGGATGAGTCACGCTTATAAAATGTCCTGAAGAAAAATCTGTACAAAGACGGTGGTTAGCATAAAGCTGTGGTATGAAATCTGTGGCTTCTGTACCTTTGAACTAATGGGAAAGCATTAGGAAGGTGTGTATTTTCATGTATATATATGTATATATATTGTATATTTTCATGTACATTGGAAACATTTTTCTGCATTACAGGTTGGATTAGGTAAGCAAATACTCAGCTTGCCAGGGCAGAAAAAGAAACTGCAGATGGGCAAAATGCCTTGAGTAAGGGAAAAATGGCACTCCCAACCTCATTTTTCAAAGAACGGCGTCTGCATCCGGCTGGAAATACGAATAGTCCTCGGCTTACGACCACAGTTGAGTCCAAAATTTATGTGGCTAAGCAAGACAGTTGTTCAGTGAGTTTTGCCCCATTGTAGGGCCTTTTTTGCCACAGTTGTTACGTGAATCACTGCCGTGGTTAAGTTAGCAACAAAGTTGTTAAGTGAATCTGGCTTCCCCCTTGGCTTTGCATGTCAGAAGGCTGCAAAAAGTGATCACATGACTCCAGGACACTGCAGCTGTCAGTTGCTAAGTGCCTGAAGTTTGATCATGTGATCATGGGAATGCTGCAATAGTTAAGTGTGAAAAACTGTCATAAGTCACTTTTTTTACTGCATCTATCTATCTATCTATCTATCTATCTATCTATCTATCTATCTATCTATCTATCTATCTATCTTTGAGTTTGGATCATCAACAAGGTCTTGACTATTCAGCCTATGTTTTATTTTCTGATTTTTTTTGCCAATATTTATTTGTTGAGATTTGACGTTGCCATTTGTTTGACCATTCTGATACATAGTCAAGATCTTTTTGAAGGGTAGCAGTATTATCTGTGGTATTGAACAGCTTTACATCATCAGCAAAGATAATTCAGTTGCTCTTAATATGATCACAGAGATCATTTATGTAGAGTATGAAGAGAATTGGTCCGAGAACACTGCCTTGGGGGACACCACTGTTGACAGGTACGGAATTTGACAGGACACTCCCAATTTTGACCATTTGTTGTATATCTATATCTGTCTGTCTATCTATCTATCCTATCTATATAATAGCTGTCTGTCTGTCTGTTCATCCATCCATTCATCCATCCTATCTATATCATATCTATCTGTCTGTCAGTCTATCTATATATCTATCTATATCATATCATATCTATCTGTCTATCTAATCAATCTCATGTCCATCTATCTATCCATCTATCCAGCCATCAATCTGTATCATATCTATCTGTCTGTCCATCCATCCATCCATCCAATCTATCTTATCTCTATCTGTCTGTCTGTCTGTCTATCTATCTATCTATCTATCTATCTATCTATCTATCTATCTATCTATCTATCTATCTATCTATCTATCTATCTATCTATCATCTATCACAATGAAACCTCTAACTGGCAGAGGAAAAACACATGCTTACAATTTTCCTTAATGGGTATTTTTCTTCCCTAGCTTTTATCCTAACGTTTTTGTTCATGTACTGTTCTTAAAAGCAAACATAAGCATAAAATCTAAATCTTGTGATTCATGGGGTAATATACCCTCACCAAAAGGTCTTGTAGGAATAAGGCCTGTAAAATAGTATTTTCTAAGAACCGTCCTGGGTCCTATTGTGGTTTAATCTTACATGGTGTATGAATGGTCCTTGACCAACGACCACCGTCAGGACCAGTATTGCCACTGCTAAGCAAGGCAGCTTGTAAATGTGTCACACCTGATTTTACCACCTTCTTTGCCCTGGCAATCGAACAAGCACTCTGAATAAGCAGCTGTTAGGTGAATCCATCTCCCCCCATTGACTTTGCTTATCAGAAGTGAACTGGGAAGCTTGCAACTGGTGATCACAAGGCCCTAGGATGCCACAAAATACATGCCAGTTGCCAAGCACCCAAATGATGGAGAGGCTGTGATGTGGGACTGTCTCTTGCTGATCCCATCTACCTGACCAGTGGTGGTATTCAATTTTTTTTGCTACCAGTTCTGTGGGTGTGGCTTGGTGGGCATGGCAGGGGAAGGATACTGTAAAACTCCATTCCCTCCCCAGCCCACTAACCTGCTTTCCAGCTCCGTTCTCCTGTGCGGGGCAACCAAAGAAGACCCAGCCAATCAGCTGGGACTCAGGAGGCAGAGAATAGATGGGGGCAGGGCCAGTCAGAGGTGGCATTTGCTGGTTCTCCGAATTACTGAAAATTTCCACTACCGGTTCTTCAGAACCTGTCAGAACTGGCTGAATACCACTAGAATGTGACCCACTAGAGCAGGGAGGCAAGGAATGTTGTGGATCCCATCCCCTAAGGAGATACATCTGATGGGGCCCAGAAGAAGGCCTTCTCCATGGTGGCTCCCTCTCTCTGGAACATCATCCCTCCGGAGATTAGACTGGCCTCCACTCTTTCGGAAGGCCCTGAAGATGTGGTTCTGTCGGTGTGCCTGGGGAACCCAGAATGGGATGAAGCCCATTAAATGGCTAGTATGAATATGTGTTGTTGCTGGGGTGGGGGAGAGGAGTGGGGGTTATTATTTTATTATTGCTCTTTTTATTCTTTTTATTTCTTTGATAGGCTGTTTTTATATCCTTGTAACTTAAGCCACCTTGAGTTGCCATGTGTGAGTAGGCTGAAGTGACGTAGGGTTTCCTGCCTAAGTAGGGGTTGGGCTAGAAGACCTCCAAGGTCCCTTCCAACTCTGTTATTCTATTCTATTTCTAGGTGGCAATATAAATTTTCTAAATCAATCAATAAATAAAAATGCTGTCCGGGGAATTCTCGGAGTTGAAATCCACAAGTCTTAAAAGTTGCCAGGACTGGATGGTCCTGTCTTAAGGTATGGTTTCCTGTACAAAAGCCAGTTCAGTTACTAATTAGCCCATAGCATCTATTCTTTTTGAGATTTGTTGGGATTAAAACTAGCCTGATTGTAGATCCACAGAGACAGGACAATGAAAACATAATACATAATGTTAAGCAATATGCCATCAAACCCAATGATTGAGTGCACAGGTTGCAGTGTGATTGTTTTTTACTGAGAATAATATATTGGAACCTACCTAGCATCATCCCGGGATCTGATTCGTATAGCAAGTAAGGTGTTAAACCAATTTTCTGTAGTGGTGAAGATGCTGATCCAGAAACCAGGATACTGGGAGTTCTAGTCCCACCTAAGGCATGAAAGCTAGTTGGGTGACTGTGGGCCAATCACCAGGAGACAGAGAACTTGAAAGTCTGTGTGCTCCTGTACAATCTTAAGTGAAACCTAGTTTTGTAGTGGTTCAGGCAAGCCTATAAACCAGGAGACTGTGAATTCTAGCACTTCTTTAGGCATGGAAGCCAACTGGATGACTTTGAGCCAATCACCAGGAAACCTGAGAGTTAGACATGAAAGGCAGTTGGGTGACTTTGAGTCATTCACTCTTTCAACCCAACCTATCTCATAAGGTTGTTGTGGGGAAAATAGGGGACAGGGAACTTAGGTATGCTCACTGCCTTGAGTTGATCAAAATATATAAAAAACAGGATAAGAATCTAATAACAATGACCAAGACAGCTTCACCAAATGAGGAACTTCAAAACCCTGGACAACACTAAGCAGATTTTATTGGCTGGGGAATCTACTCTCATAGAAGAAACTATTGAGAAAAGATGCTTCATAATGCATGGAACTGCAGAATCTCTTTAAAGCAGTCATTTCCTTTTTCAACCTTCTGTGTGAGCCTGAAGGTCACTTAAAATATGGCTGTCTAATGAGTCAACTAATGGCAACTTAGCCACCAGAACTCCTCTCTGATTGCAACTGCAAAAAGTGGGTGGAATAATTATTTTTCATCATCTTGAGGTGGGAAGCAAAAGGAAACATGATGCAAATCTATTAAAAATGATGAAATTAACCAGAGTTTCTTAACCTCAGCAGTTTTAAGATGTGTGGACTTCCAACTTCCAGAATTCTGGGAAATCATGCTGGCTGGGGAATTCTGGGAGTTGAAGTCGAAACATCTTAAAACTGTTAAGGTTGACAAACATGACCCAGCTATTTTCTATCTCATATGGCTGAGGAATTCTGGGAGTTGAAATCTACAGGTCTTAAAGTTGCCAAGGTTGGGCACCCCTTGCTCTAGGAATTCTGACCTGCACAAACGATGTTGTCTAGTTTCATAATGAAATGTTTGCAAAAAACCAACCAAGCTCAGAAAGCAACCGAGGACCCCACAATCCTGACCTTCTTCACAAGGTCTGATTAATGGACCAGGTTCTAGTATTAGATAAAAAATAAATTAAGTTTTGGAAATTGAGTGTCAGCTCCTGGACATTCTGGAAATAAATCATAAATGTTGAAATTAAAAACTTCGGTGCCATTTTCTCAACGTTTTCACTTCTATAGAATGCCAGCCAGCCAGTGTCTTTCCCTAGTTAGCTACTGTAGCAGCAATGAAGACATGTTGAATCGAACCCATGAGTCTTACATTGGTTGCATTTCTCCTTGATATGGTCAAGGAAAAGTTAAATCCAACTGATGGGGTGTAGGGATGTACAATACATGGAAGTGTAAACTAACCAAATGGGTTGGATTTGTATAACATGCTGACCAACCAATCACTTTGGTCAACTTTAATATTCACCCAAGGTTAGCGTGTTCTGCAAATGTAATTACTAGGCCTTTAACTAACTTGGTTCGACATGTTATATGGGAACACAGCATATGTTGAAGATTGCAATGGCTTATTGGACAGTGCTGGAATATTGCGGCACCAATGCTGACAATCCAACTCCCCCTGCAGTGAAAGCCTTAGGGCAGAGGTCTCCAAACTTGGCAACTTTGAGACTTGTGGACTTCAACTCCCAGAATTCCTCAGCCTGCATAACATAGCTGGCTGAGGAATTCTGGGAGTTGGTCCACAAGTCTTAAAGTTGCCAAGTTTGAGGATCCCTGCCTTAGGGGGTTTTTATGTTAAAAACCAGAAGCCTCCCTTTGACACTGTAGTGGAATGTGGAGTAGGGCCGTCTTAACAGCTTTATGGGCCCTGGGCAAAACATCGTACTGGGTTCCCTATGACAACTACTCGCAGAAATATAAATGTAAGTGGTCGATAAAATTAAACATATATTTGCATGTTAGTTTAATAAAAAATGCAGCAAAATGTAATAAATATGTTGCTGTATTTATATGATACAAGGTGCATTGGAGGGTTAACATACACAGATTCATATGCTTATGGGGCCCAGGGACAAATGCCCATCAGGCCCATGTGTTAAGACAACCCTGATGTGGAGTAAGTTTGGGAGAAAGGAAGAAGAGTCACAGACTAGAGAATAGTCAGATAAGAGGCAGCTGAGCCCACAGAAGGAATCAAGCATGGCAAACCTCTTAGAGCCAGGGTGTCAAACTCAAGGCCTAGGGCTGGATGTGGCCCATGGAGTGCTTAGATCTGGCCCATGGGGCTGTCCTGGAAATAGTTAAGGATCAGTCTGCAGTGCCTCTGCCAGTGAAAACGGAGCTTGGGAGGGTTCTCCTGACCACCGTTTTCACTGGCAGAGGGTTGCAGGAGGCCATCTCAGCTGAAAATGGAGCTTGGGAGCCCATTTTTGCTGGCAGAGCACTCAGGCCACCACAGGCACCCCCGACACAAGTGACTTGAGCTGGCCATGCCCATCCTAGCCTAGCCACACACAACCTGGCCCTCCAAGGCCACACACACACCTGATGTGGCCCTCAATGAAATCAAGTTTGACACCCTTGTCTTGGAGGAAACCTTCCCTAGTTTCTTGGATTGTAAAGAAGAGGGGGAGAGCTGTACTTTCAAATTTGCAAGTGTTCGTTAATGTCATCTTATAATAAAGATAGAACTAGTATTTTTGGAGGTGCTTCTTGTCTGGACTAGAAGGCTGACACCATCTACATGTCAACTCATAAAACATTTCTATGCCTGTTTTAGAGTTGACATGAATGGGGGTGAGGAGGGGGGAGAAATTTGAAGGAGCAATGCAGCAGTTTAAAACCAAAAGTATATTCCATTCTTACCTTGCAAAGATTGTAACTAAGTTACTGGAGTTTCTGCCCCCCGAAAATCCGTAATTGGAGAATGTGATTGATGACTCTCAGCTATGAACATGTTTCGTTGGAGAATATGAATTATGATACACCCAGAGGGGTGTGGGGGGGAAACAGGGTCATAGGTGATAGTAAATTACATGTCTCAGAATTGGTTTCATACAGGTCATGCTGACATGTTCACTCCTAATAAATCCTTTGAAGTTTTTGAAGCTTGGCTCGAGGCTCATGATTTAATTAAGGCAACTGCTGGAATCCTGACACTACGTTTGGGAGACTCAAGATAGAGCAGGACTGACCTTAGCTTACTAATGTTGCAGGGAGCCACTCTTCATGGGGCTCCACCTTTTCAAGTTACTTATCAGTCCATGGAGCTGAAGGCTTCAAATCTCTGCCTCCTTGGAGAATCGATGTGGGACTCACCTGTGCAGTATTTTTGCAAGCGTAAGATCTCCAGGTGCAAATCGTGGAGAAGTTTCATCTGCTCCTTTTTGAGGAAGGCGATGTGTCTTTGCACGCTTTGGATCTGATGCTCCAGGGACAAAGTCTCCATCGCAACACAGTGAAGAGTCTAAGCCTGGAGGGAACAGAAGTGAACTTGTGAACTGCCGGTTCAGCAGAGGTGGTGACATGGTCCTGTAGCAGTTGCTGATTTTCACCTTGCATTATCAATCAATATATCAATATAAATCGGAATGGAGCTGTAACTAAGGGACCTTGAAGGTGTTCTAGTCCAACCCCTTGCTGAAGCAGGAACATTTCCAACTTCTGATTAATTGTCCTCACTATTAGGAGGTTTCTCCTTAATTCCAGATTGCTTTTCAACTTGATTAGTTTCCACCTTTTGTTTCTTGTCCTACCTTCTGGTGCTTTGGGAAATAAGTTGAAATCCTCCCCCCGGTCTGTCTTTTGTGGAATCCTCTCAAATACTGGAATATTGTTTTCAGGTCTATCATGCATTCCTATCAACCTTTTTCTTTCCAGAATGCCTCTTTCACTGTGCCAGAGCTACAGGCTATTTCTGGTTCTGCTTTGAGGCTTAAAATCTAGGCTGCTGATTTTGCATGTATAAGTTTCAGTTTTGAGTGGAAAAAAATGCATTAAGGTGCCTCCTGGCACCTCAAAGAGAAATTCTAAGTTATCATGGACTGCCAATCTTTTCATCCAACCTGTGATGGAAGTGGGTTACACGCCATGAAAGCTTCTGCTGGAATTAATGTGTTATTTTTTTTTCTCCAAAAGCAACAAGATTTTGGGTTATTTGTGCTGCAAGAGAACTTAACCGAGCTGCTGTTCTGGAAATGGATAAAAATAGTTGGAAGAGGATCAGCCCACTCAGGTCTGGGGATCTCTAAGAATCATGTCATTGATTTTATTGATTTCATTTGATGTTCAGAGCACTACGCAAATCTTTCAGGGGTTTACAACCAAAAGACATTTAAAATGGGGACACGTTGAAGCAAATAACAAAACAGTCATGAAAAAAAAGTATCAGAATAGGAGTTCATTATTAAAATGAGCATCTAAAATCAGCGGTTGAAAGCCTGTATGAAAAGAACACAGAATATAGAATTCTAAGCTTTGAAGGAACCTTGGAGGTCTTCTAATCCAAACCTCTGCTTGAATAGGAGATGCTGTATTATTCCATAGGAATGGCTGTCCAATCTCTTCTTAAAAACCTCCAACGTTGGAGCATCCACAACTTGTGGAGGTAAGCTGTTCCACTGATTAATTTTTCAACAGTCAGAAAATTTCTCCTTAGTCCTAGGTTGGATGTCTCTAGCCTTGGTGGTTTCATCCAGCCGTACCAATTTTCTTTTATAATTTTTACAAATAAGAACCAACTGTCTGTTTCAGGGAATTCTGAATGAGTTAACATTAGTATGTTTAGTTTAATGAAAAAGAAGGACTAGGGGACCTGATAACATTATTCCAATATGTCAGAGGCTGCCACAAAGAAGAAGGAGTCAAGCTATTCCCCAAAGTACCTTAAGGCAGGACAAGAAGCCATGGATGGAAACTAATCAAGGAGAGAAGCAACCTAAAATAAGGAGAAATTCCCTGACAGTGAAAACAATTAATCAGTGGAACAATTTACCTCTAAATGTTCTGGGTGCCTCCATTACTGGAGGTTTTTAAAAAGAGATTGAACAAGCATTTGTTTGAAATGGTATAGGGTTCCTGCCTGGGCAGGGTTGGACTAGAAGACCTCCAAGGTCCCTTCCAATTTTGTAATTCTCTTAACAGACCTCCAAGGCACCGAAACTTGCCTCTGAAGAAATGGCTGCAACCTCTCTGTCAAAATTCAGGATATTTGCTTAATTCAGTTTTCCCAGCAAGGAATATTTCTGGTGGGGATCATTCTTAGATTTTATTGGGCACGGTAGGCAAGGCGATGGCATTTCTATACTTCTGAACCTAAATTAGGAGCTGTCTCACCCAAATAGGAGGGATCCCATTCACTCCAGCAGAACAGGCATAGTAGGGGTCCCATGGGTCAAATAATTTTGGCTGATTTGGCCCAGCAGAACAGCCTTTTCTCCTGTGGCCCCTGCCTTCTGGAATATTCTCCTGCTGGAGATGAGGTTGACCTCTGCTCTCCTGGCCTTCTTGAAGAGCCTTAAAACCTTGTAGGAAGAGAAGAGACTGAACTGGAAGGCGGGGTTAAATGTGTCATCAGCTTAGAGTCATTGCATTGTCACAAGAGACCAAAGTTCAACTCCCCCCCCATATATTCCACTGACCATTATCTAGCATCAGTTGAGCTTTGACCATCAGTTGATTAGATTCTTGTACTGGATGTAGCAATAATAAACTCTTTCTGTGCTTTGAACTACACAAATGTTCCTGGTTATTTGTGCTTGACCAACCTTTACTCTGCCAGCTGACCCGGGTTCCAGTGGTGCTGCTCCATGCTAGGAGTGGCTGATGGGGTAAAGAGAAGACTCCCCATCTTTGTGTCACCCAACCTCTTGATTTGCAGTCTCTATTTAGACTCTCTTAATTTTAAACGTGTTTTAGTCCTTATTTACTCCCTCTTAATTTTAATTGCTTCATATTATCTTTTATTTGGTAGTTTATGTATATGTATTATTTGGCAATAAATTTATTTATTTGGTAAGCTACCCAGAATTGCTGCGTTGGTGGGAGGAATGGCATATACATGTAATAAATAAATAAATAAATAAATGCAAATCGAGGGGTTTCCTCACAAATTAGGCTTCTATTGGATTTCAGCAGGAATTTCTATTGTCTTTGTGGGGCAAGACTGCCAGTGAATTTGGTACCCCTGAGATCTCTTGGAACCACATACCTGTAGATGTGTGCACACATGCACAAATAAACAGGTATTCCACAGATACACTCAAAAGGTTTGTAAGCCTTACAATTGCAACTCCTTGCATTCCTGCTCACTGGTTATGCAACAGCTTCTGAAAGATTCCAGGTTTTGTACTCCTGGGTATAGGGCAGGCTCAAGTGATTCCATTAAAATAATCTTAGAACTATATTGGAGCTTAGCAGTTTAACTGTTTGCCTGAAACTGGGCAGATCTGGTGGAGAATACTTGAAAGAAATCAACATAGAAGCAGCCCAGCCCTCAGGATATTCTCATTATTGCATTAAGTTCTGTACTGTATGCAAAAATGGCAAAAAAAAAATCATCTGAGGACATACAGATAGTCCTCGAGTTACAACCACAATTGAGCCCAACATTGATGTTGTTAAGTGAGTTTTGTCCCATTTTTATGACCCTTCTAGCCACAGGTATTAAGCGAAACATTGCATTTGTTAAGTTTGTAACCTGGTTGTTAAGTGAATCTGGCTTCCCCATTGATTTTCTCTGACAGAAGGTCGCAAAAGCAGATCGTATATGATCCTAGGACATGAACCAATTGCCAAGCGGCTGAATTTTGATCACATGACCATGCAGATGCTGTAAAAACCCAGTCATAAGCCACCTTTTTTAGTGCTGTTGTAACTTTGAACGGTCACTAAATAAACTATTGTAAATTGAGGATTACCAGTACAGACCTTGTCCTTTCAAGGTAACCAAAAGTACACATATAGACTGGGTGAAACCAGGCTCAGTAGCAGTAACTGTGAGGGGGACCCTGGAGTTTTAGTGGACAACCAGCTAAATATGAGCCAGCAGTGTGCAGCAGCAGCCAAAAAAGCTCATGCAATCCTAAGTTGTATTAACAGAGGGATACAGTCAAGATCAAGGGAAATACTAATACCACCCTATAAAGCCTTATTAAGACCACACCTAGAGTACTGCATCCAGTTTTGGTCACCACATAATAAAAAAAAATGTTGAGACTCTAGAAAAAGTACAAAGAAAAGCAACCAGGATGATTAGGGGACTGGAGGCTAAAACATACAAGGAACAGTTGCAGGAACTGGGCTTGGCTAGTCTAGTGAAGAGAAGGACCAGGGGAGACATGATAGCAGTCTTCCAATATTTGAGGGGCTGCCACAGAAAGGAAGGAGTCAAGCTATTTTCTAAAGCACTCAAAGGCCAGACAAGAAATAATGGATGGAAACTGAACAAGGAGAGATTTAACCTGGAAATAAAGGAGAAACTTTCTGATAGTGAGAACAATCAACCAATGGAACAGAAGTTGCCCTCGGAAGTTGTGGGAGCTCCATCCCTGGAGAATTTCAAGAAGAGATTGGACTCCCATATGTCAGAAATGGTGCAGGGTCTCCCACTTGGGTGGGGGGTTGGACTAGATGACCTACAAGGTCCCTTTCAACTCTGATTATCTGTTATCTGTTATCGAACTAATCCCCAGAGGGTGAAATTTAACTTCCAAACAAACCAGGTCCTTTATAAGGCATATATAAGAATGCAAATTCTACATAGGCCCTTGCATTGTGCCTGTTTATACCTCCAAGAAAAAGAGATGCTGAGAGAGAACGGCAGAAAAAGGTCTCTCTGTCACAGAACTCTCTGTCAAGAACCCTGCAAACAGAATATTTCACAAACCCCAGAGGGCTGCAATAACCAAGTTACTCTTAACTTCTGTTTCCCTAACAAATGATAAAGGGGATAATGATGTCATTAGGACTTGTGAATGTTTTTGTCACGCTAAAACTCAAAGAGACATTCTTGGAAAACATGTTCACAGAACCGAGAAAGTGATTTTTTTGATCCATTAATTTTTTTTGTGTATTGCTGGAATAGCTAATTAAGAACATAGAAGAATAGGTTGTAAGGGACCTTGGAGGTCTTCTAGTCCAACCCCCTGCTCAAGCAGGAGATATAACCTGATTGACTAGGTAATAACTCGTTAAGCATGTTATAGTCAGAGGGCCACAAGAGTCGCTTTTTTTGCCATTAGACTACAAAGTGCCATCTTGACATGAAGGGAAAATATACAGTAGATGAACTATGTGTACAGTATGCATGCATCCCTTTAAGTCATCTTTCACTGCCTGGATTAATCCCTGCCGTTTTCTTTGCAACACTTCCCCAAAAATTGGTTTGCCATTACCTGCTTGCTGGGGCTGAGAGAGAGTGACTGGCCCAAGGTCCTCCAGCTGACTTCAGGCCTAAGGCAGGATTAGAACTCACAGCCTCACAGTTTTTAGCCTGGTAGATTTAATTACTACAGCAAACTGGCTTTAAATATACTGTACATTTGATCAGGAAATAATGGCAGCCAAGCCCAGGAGCAGAGGAAGTGGTGATGGTATATAAATGCCATCCTGTTTTTTTAAAAACCTCGTTCTCCCTCCCCCGCCCCCAAATCCCCAGATATGGGCACCTTTAATTGTTATCAGATTGCAATTCTGGGCTCTTCATTAAGCCTTTGACTGGGATATTGTGGCCCTGATTTGAAAGAAGTGAATGAGACCAAGAACAAAACTCTGATTTTAATCCTTCAAACCCAGTAAATGAATGAATTAAAATGGTTAACATTATATTTAATCTGGAAATAAGGAGAAACTTTCTGGCAGTGAGGACAATCAACCAATGGAACAGCTTGCCCTTGGAAGTTGTGGGAGAGCCATCACTGGAGGCCTTCAAGAAGAGATTGGACTCCCATCTGTCAGAAATAGTGTAGGGTCTCCTGCTTGGGCAGGGGGTTGGACTAGATGACCTATAAGGTCCCTTCCAACTCTGATTATTTGTTAAAGACGATATGTGAATCAAACTGAGCAAGAGAATTGAATTGAGCCTGACTACTGATGATGTCCTGGATATATCCATGTAGACAGTTTGGTTTAGTGGTTATGGCATCCGGCTAGAAAACCAGGAAACCATGAGTTCTAATCCTGTCTTAGGCACCCCTCTTCTAGAAGAATGAAAAATTTTTGAGAAATATTAAAAAGGGCAGGATAAAATATTTCCTTTAAAAGAACTAAAAATCTTAAGAGAGAGACAGAAACTCAGCCCCAGCTTCCTATCCCCAAGCAGATACTAAGCTGAGGCCAGCTTTTAGAAATGCAGATTTGGTAATCCATTACTCCCTGCAGCAAGGTCTAAACAAAGGTAGGGTTAACCCTCAGCCACAATAGGAATTACCCAACAAGCCCCTTCATTGAATCAACCCAAACTTGAACCAAACTTAGCTCAGACAAACTCCTAGGGTTTGTACATGGCCCCATGGGAGTCTGACAACAGCCAATAGAATATATATGTTCTTGCCCAGGAACAGGAGGTGCAAAGACCAAGAGAAGGTATAAATACCCCTCGCTCTCAACTCTTATGTGGTCAGCTGCACCAGAGAACCATGTGCTTGGTGGTTTTGGTTCATCAGTAAATGGACCCTCTTTCCAATCAGCTTCCAGCCTCCATTTTGTCTCCGCTGCTTTTCTCCTGGCTTGGAACTGAAGCAGATGGATATTTCTTCCAGCAGCATGAAAGCCAGTTGTGTGACTTTGGGCCAATCACTCTTTCTCAGCCCAACCCACCTCACAAGGTTGCGGCGATAGAGAAAATAAAACAAGAGGCAGGGACTTTTTGCTATCTTGAGTTCCTTATAAAAAATAACAAAGGTGCGGTATAAATAAATCAATAAAATAAAACAATGTGGACTTGATTGACTATGATCTTCAGGGATATGTTGCAGGTTGCCTGGTGTAGCTTACACACCAGGGATTTCTCAGTGGTCTTTCATCCAAGTCCTAAGCAGGCTCAACCACCATAAATAACCACAGTTAGTTTCTACCACCTGCCAGTCAATCTCCATGTCCTCCCCCCTCCTTTGTGATATTAACCATTACAACTTGGTTGCAAGTATGGAAGATGAAATCTTCCCCACAGCCTGTCTGCAGGGATCCCATGTCACACTGTATAGATAACATTGGGACCAGTTGTAAGCTGAGGGTATATACTGGTCTAGTAATTGATTCTTTTTTTTTTCAATATAAACAGTGCTGGCCTAGACCTTGGTGTTTGAACTTAGATATTTTTAATATTTATATTTTACCGTGTTTTACTAATCTAGTAATTGCTGGTCTATGTATGATATCGTCATCTTTTAACAAACCCATAATTCCCTTGCGGGATGGAGTCCCGGCAACTGAATGAAGCTAGCAGGGTATTTTAATGGCCAGATGCCTTTCCAATTGCCAGTAAGGAGTTTTATTCAGCAGATATATTCCCATTGTGCCCAGAGAGAGAAATATCTGCCTCTACCTAGGATTGGACTTGCAGCCTCCTGATTGTGAGGCAAGAATTCCACCTCTAGATGAAACAAAATAAAATAAATAAACAAACAAATAAATACAATGAAATCCTTGTCTCCCTATTAATAAACTACCAGAGGCCTTTTGCTGGTAGCACGCCAGTTACATTCTCTCAAGAGGCGCACATTGGATCTACATCAGAAGTTTTTCAAGGAGAAGGCGGAGCTTCGTCTCGGTGCTACAGCTGCGATCTCGGGGCTCTGAGATCGCAGCTGATATTTTCG